>JAGVVM010020806.1:0-31132 GCA_019149425.1 Psidium friedrichsthalianum | reverse complement strand
GGCTACAATGAGTAAAGAGGCCTCTTCTTTGCTTTTACAGGATTTCTTTACCCGCAATTTCAATTCAGTTGTTGCATTTCATTTGGCTTCCTCTCTTTTTAATTCCAAGAGATACCTTGGGATCTCGAGCGGTTGGTCCAAATGGTTTGCCCTTGTAAGTGGCCCTTATTAGTGAAATTCAATAAAAGGCATGTGCCGTTTTATTAAGGACGTACGAGAACATTCCAAACCAGCCCAATGATGATGCTTATCTTCGATCCTCAAAGATTGATACCTGGATTCCCGCACGCTTCCTAGTTTATCAAAGCAAATTAAGAGAAGCAAAAATGTCCGAGGATATGAGGATTGGCTCTTTATTACGTTTTGTTTCTTTTGGCTTTTTTTCAAATGGTTTTCGAAAATCATGCATGAAAAAACTACTTACTGAAAGGGATAATCATCTTCATGACATTTTAGGCATATTATTCCAAGCATGCATAATAGGCTGTTGTGTGACTCGAATCACTAAGGAGATTATTCTTGTGGCATTGGGAAAGAAGATGGGGATTTCATAGATATTCAGAGGGATTGGAATCGTCATGAAGAGTCTAGGTCCCTTACAGAAGAAAAAGCAGCAGCGTGGTAAATTTGGGTGATTCAGAGAACATCAGAGAAGTAAAAATTGGGGAATCGCTCTCTCCTTCTGAAGTAGCTCAAATAACTGAGTTCCTCAAGGAATACTAAGGCATCTTTGCTTGGTTGTATGTAGATATGCCTGGCCTCGATCCTAGCATTGTCGAACACGCATTGCCACTGATCCTAGTTTTCCACCTAAGAAGCAAAGGCTTAGGCGAACCAAACCTGAGCTTTTCAAGAAGATCGAGAGGAAGTAATGAAGCTTCTCAAGGTGGGATTCATAGAAGCAATCCTCTATGTCGATTTGGATAGCTAACATTGTACCGGTGATAAAGAAAGATGGCAAAGTCTGCATCTGCGTAACTTATTGGACTGAAAAGGCTAGTCTAAAAGATGACTTCCCTTTACCGTTATATGATGTGCTAGTTGATAGTACAGCTGGATTCGGACTATTTTCATTTATGGATGGATTTTCAGGATACAATCAGATTCTGATGAAAGAGGAAGACAAGATAAAGACCTTATTCATTCAAACACCATGGGGAATCTTCTGCTACAGGGTCATGCCTTTCGGGTTGAAGAATGCTGGGGCGATACTATACCAAAGGGCCATGGTGGCTCTATTCCACGACATGATGCACAAGAAATCGAGGTGTACCTAGATGATATGATTGCCAAGTCAGACTAGGAGAATACCATGTTCTGGTGCTAAAAAAGTTGTTCAAATGTTTACGAAAATATAAGCTGAGGCTGAACCCCAACAAGTGCATGTTGGGGCAAGATCTGGAAAGCTTTTGGATTTGTGGTTAGCAGTCATGGCATCGAGGTCGACCCTTCCAAGATCAAACTATATGGGACATTAGTACCCCAACCTTAGTAAGGGAAGTGAGAAGCTTGCTAGGGCGGTTAAACTACATTGCCAGATTTATATCCCAACTTTTTGATGTACAAAACCGTTCTTCAAGCTCCTCAAGAAAGGCGCTAAAGTCATATGGGATTCAGAATGCTATTAGGCATTTGAGAAGATCAAGGAGTATCTGATTGCCTTAGTATTGGTATCGCTACCCCAAGAATCCCCTTGACTCTGTACTTGACGATCTATCAGGAATCATTAGGAGCTCTACTCGCCAGACGAAATCGGAGGACGGGAAAGAGCGAGTAGTTTATTACCTGAGCAAGAAGTTCACGCAGTCGGAGGCTAATTACCCGATGGTTGAAAGGACGTGCGTGTACTACTATGGGTACTCCACAGGTTGAAACAGTATACCCTCCACACCATATCCAGCTGGTAACAGAATGCGACCCAATTAAGTACTTGTAGAGAACCCGCCTTATTGGAAAAGCTGGCATAGTGGCAAGTACTGTTATCAGAATTTGACATAAGGAGTTCACCTCAGAAGTCAGTCAAGGGACGGGCCATAGCCGACATGTTGGCAGAAAATTCAAAATTCACAGGGTTTGCAATCCCTGATGAGGAGGAGGCCAAGGATCGAATCCTCGCATTATCTGATGATAAGTGGACCATGTATTTTGATGGTGCCGTTAATTTGGCCGAATCTGGAACTGGGGCAGTACTGATATCCCCGGACGGCCTACATTATCCGGTTTTACGAAGTTGGTATTTCCATGCACCAACAATATATCAAAATATGAAGCCTGTATTCTAGGCCTGCAATTAGCCATCACCATGAAGGTGCGAAGGTTATAGGTTTATGGGGACTCCATGCTGATTATTTCTCCAACTTAGGAGAATGGAGAACAAGGATTCTAAGCTCATCCCCTATCATGAGTTCCTAGAGGAGTTAACCAATAATTTCGACGAAATTTCGTTTCGAATATCTGCCAAGGACCTAGAATCACTTTGCAGACGTGTTAGCCACTCTATCTTCGTTGTTGCAAGTGGAGGACGGGCTCGACATCAAGCCTTTAAAAATCAATGTCATGGATCAGCCAGCCTACTGCATGGGGTGGAAGGCGAATTCATGGCGAGCCCTGTAGTATCACGACATTAAGAATTATCTTCGAAAGGAGAATTCCCTCTAGAGAGTCAGATCAGGGATAGGAAGTACATAGCAAAGATGGCTACCAAATTCTTCTTGAGCGGGCAAACTCTCTATAAAAGGTCCTTCGATTCAATCCTATTGAGAGTGTAGATGCTAAAAAAGCAAACATGCTCATGAAGGAGATCCATGTAGGGATATGCAGTCCTCATATGAACGGCCACCTCCTCGCAAAGAAAATCATGCGGCTTGGTTATTATTGGATGACCATTAAGGCGGACTGCAACCAACATGTAAGTCCTGTCATCAGTGCCAGGTATACGGCGACAGAATCAACGCACCCCCAAATGAGCTCCACAAATGTCGAGGCTTGGCCATTCGCCATGTGGGGGATAGACATGATCGACCCCATTCACCTAGCGCTTCCAATGGGCACACGCTTCATCCTGGTGGTGATCGACTATTTTACGAAGTGGATCGAAAGCGAACTCATATGCGAATGTCACAGCAAAGAATGTGGCAGGTTCATCAAAAGGGATATCATCTCCCGATATGGGGCCCCTCAAGCGATAATCACAGACAATGGCTCCAATTTGAACAATAAGATAGTCGATGGTCTGCTACAAGCTTTCAACATTCGACATCTTAATTCGTCTCCCTACCGCCCACAAATGAATGGAGCTGTGGAGGCAGCAAACAAGAACATCAAGAAAATCCTGGCGAAAACCGCAGAGAATTATAGAGACTGGCATGAGAGACTGCCGTACGCATTGATGGCATATCGGACTTCGATATGGACCTCGACTGGGGCAACCCATATTCCCTAGTTTACGGTATGGAGGCAGTTCTACGGTGGAGGTTGAAATCCCCTCTTGAGGATCTTGTCCCAAGTCAAACTCTCCGAAGATGAGTGGACGCAGCAGAGATATGAAGCAGTTGAACCTGATCGACGAAAGTGTCTGAGGGCAATATGTCATGGTCAGAGCTACCAGAGAAGAGTTGCCAAAGCGTTCAATCGAAAAGTCAGGCCTAGGAATTTGAAGTAGAAGAAGATATGGTAGTGAAAAGACACTTCAAAAATGTTTCTCATCCAGGGGCAAGTTCACCCAAATTATGAGGGATCCTTATGTTGTCAAAAAGGTCCTTCCTGGGGGGAGCCTTGATTCTTGTAAACATGGATGGGAAAGAGTTAGGATATCTTGTAAATGCAGATGCAGTCAAGCAGTATCATCCTTAAAATGAAAGCAGGAGCTAATTTGGCTACCTTTTGACAATCTGAGTCACTTTAGGACTATTACATGCATTTCATGCATTCATGCATACACGCATTTGTTTCATGTGATCCAGGTTCAGAGAAAGCTCCCGAATCAACAAGCCACCGAAGTCACTATTGAGGTCCCACTGATGCGGATTTACTGGAACAGGAAACCAGCGATGATTCAAGGAGTTGCAGCCAGAGTCGAAGAGGGACATGACCACGGTAAGGTAGAACGCTGGTCAAACTTTCACAGGTAAGTGATCTGTCCTCCCCAATTTTAGAGCATAATGCTCGGCATTCTTTTCACCAATATGCATATCCAAAAGAGGGCAGGAGCTCATCTGAACATAGTTGACACATGCATTTGCGTCTCAAAAGTCCTCAATGGGGACTGAGCTTTGGAGAAAATGAAATGAGTTTCCAAAATGGGTGTATAATCCTTTCAAGAGGATACCTTCTCAAAGAGGACAAATGAATCTTACCAAAACCCTTATACACACAGAGAGGTGAGTAGAGCGAAACTAAGGGTAAAAACTTGGCCTACGACATAGGGATTATTCGCAGTGATTACATGGATTGAAAGGACGATAGGTATTCATTTCTTCTCCCTAAACACCACAGATGACCATTGACAACCCCCTTGAACGGCAATTTCATTTCTTTATCCCTGTCAAGAAACCACCCCACATCGGGCCAAACGGTGCTAGTCCCAGCAATAGCATGAGGTAAATGGTTAGAAATTTTCTTACTCGGACTAACATCGATCTTCGAGTGTTTCTTTGCATTTAAGCTCATATGATGATTCAAGTGCCTTAAGAAGAAGAAAAAGCATTCGTTTCTCTATCCTACACATTTTCATCCCTTGCACAGCCCAATTGAGCCTGTATATTCATTCTTAAAACCCGTTGGTGATCATTATTCATTTCCGAGATGAAGATGGCGTCACCCCAAGGATGAAGACTCCGAGGAACTGGACCTACACAGTTTCCTTGGATCTTCAAGTGTGCTAAATTTTGTCATGCATATGCATTTGACATAATCTTTGAAAGTCCTTCTTTTAAAAAAAATCTCGGGCATAAAAAGCAAAGTGCAATCAAAAGCAAAGGCCGATGCCCATTCAGATCATTGTCTGTTTTCAATGCTTGGGACTTTACATGTACATTTCGTAGACTCGATAAAAAAAATGTCTACATGTTATCTCCCTTGTAAACCCCAATGGGATCTAGTTGCAAAAGAAAACTCTCTAAAGGAGTCGAATTGCAAAATGTACTCAGCTGGAGTTTATACTGTCATCAAGCAATGACCGTGTCAGTAGAAATCCATTCCATCCTCATACAACGATGGTGTTTCTTAAAGGCTACTTCAGAAGATCGAAGACTGGTGGTGAATTTACAATGATTGCCAATGCCAAACCATCCTCATATATTTTCTAGGCCAAAACAAGCTTTTCTCCCTTAATCCTCAATCTCTAACCTACGTTACAACCCGAAAAAGTCTTTTCAGATTAGGACACTTGAGTTAACGTAGAGTTAAATGATTTTAAGTTTCGCTCGAAGAAGTACGAGCAAGATTGTTTCTCTCTCATTTTTGCAGGGTTCTTGACTTGTAAACCTGGAGCAGATAATGAAGATCTTTCATTTGTTGACCTGACTCATTTATGGGTCCCCCTTGGCAACCTTCAACCAAGCCCAACATTACAGTCTTGTTTAAAGACCTTCCCCGATCAATCGGAATGTATACTCTAGAATAGTTTCGAAATCCTAGATGTCAGGTTTTGTGAGATTAATTCGAGAGAGGTTCACTAATGTTTTTCCCATGTGAGCGGAAATTCAAAACAAAGTTCGTGGGAATTGAAAAAAAATCCTCTTTGATGAGAGTACTCCAATTGCGGTTAACCAAACCCTTTTGGCGATTTCATATCACTTGATCTAAAATCTACCCCAATGGATTTTGATCACCAGTGCCATGTGCAAGATGTTTTGGATGACCTCTTGCATCACAGTTGCATTTGTTAAGATTTTGCATGACTCCTTGATAATCATCGTAGGGGCATGATTCGTCTCGAAAATAGAAATGTTCGAGATATTTTGATCTCTGTCTATTTGGTTTATTCCTAAAGTGACAGGAGAATATAATCCGGGTTTGAGCTCTTGTAGATTTCTGACCTCCCTCAGGTCCTAGGATGGCACCCAAAAGTCAACCTTTCAACATACCCCTTCTGTCTACCCAAAAGTGACACATAGGTAATCCGCGGTGACTTCTAACACAAAATGATCATTCCCGAGCCTGAATTGCAGGCACCACATAGACAAGTCTTTTTAGTAGGATATGCCGTCTTGGAGCCTTTCCATTGGAAACCCCAATACGAAACGGTCCATTTTCAAGTCCTTTACAGGCATTCCTCGTAGATCCCACATAGGGTGAACCGTTTCCAAAGTCCTTCCTAAAGCACAAAGTCCTTCTTACAGGCATTTTGTCGGTAGATTCTCAATCAGGTGAACCGTTTCCAAAGTCCTTCCTACAGGCACAAAGTCCTTTTTACAGGTATTTTCTTCGGTGAACCCGATATCAGGTAATCCGCTCAGTAGAATCATTTCATCAGGAATTCTATCATGGTATATAATCCAATACGGGTCAAAATACAGGCGAATCCTTTAAATGGGATAGATGGCCACTAGTGTCCTTTCATTAGGAACTCTGCCATGGGTTGACCTACCATACGGGTCAAAGCTTAGCCTCCCCGAAATATCCTTAGAATGAATCTTTAGGTGCCTGTTCAAAGAGCATTCATGTCAGGCAACAGGCATACGACGGGCAGGTAAGTGCCAGGTAAGCTCTCCTCTTTATCTCTCCCTCACTTCATAAGAGCCTCCTCAAATCTGGTCTGGATTAGAACTTACACAGAGAGCTACTCGAGATTAAATGTCACAACTCTTTTTATTTTCCTGAGTTGAGTCGATTAAGATCCAGGTGTCATCTCATCTTTGAAATGAACCTCTACCGAGCTTCCTTTTAAAGAGGGTAGCTGTTGACATCTGATTTTTAATCACCTTTTATCTTTAAAAAATTAATAAAAAATTCATAAAAATTCATAAAATTACAAAATCAACTTTGGAAGCCTTGGCAAAGTCTAAGGAACCAATTTTGAACAAAAAGTGATTTTTCATATTTTTCGTATTTTTTAATATTTTTCGAAAAATACAAAAATACTTGAAAATTTAGAAAAAATAACATTTGAGACCAAAAAATACACAAAAATAGTCAATATTTTTCTTTTAATTTCACCAAGCATAGGGGAGGTGTGCCAAAAATTGTGTGGAGATTTGGACTTAAAGAAATATTTCTCTAGGGACTAAATTGTAAATACTTAAAATCTCAGGGACTATAGTGAAAATACCTAACACTTGAGGGATTATTTTGTAAATTACTAAAAGAAGAGTTAGTGGAGAAATTAGAATAGAGAAGGGAAGATGGAGAAGAATAGATGGAGAAAATAAAATGGGAATAGAGAAGGGAAGATGGAGATGAAGAAGAGTTAGTGGAAAATTAGAATGAGAGATAGAGATGGAGAAGGGAAGATGAAGATAAAGAAGAGTTAGTGGAGAAATTAGAATGGAAGATAGAGTTAATGGAGAAATTAGAATGGGAGATAAATGAGTGGGCTATAAAAGGAGGAAGAAGAGAGCTTAGAAATGGGGATTCTTTTTTTTGGAGAGAAAATTTGGAATATTTGAAAGGGTTTTGGGAGATTGAAGAAAAATTAGAGAGAAAGAAAAAACCAAAATAAGAGAGAGAATTCTTTTCCAAAAGAGAGTCTTGAAGATGGTAGGAGTTTAAAGCTAGGTGTTACCATCACCAATTTCTCTATTGATCAACACAAGTCACGAGTTTATCCCTGTCATTCGAGTCGCAATCTTGATCCATAAGGTGACACGAGGTCCGAATTCGGCAATCAAATCAGGTAACAATCCTAACCATTAAAATCTTCGAGAATGTCGTTACCTAAATAGATTGATTTAAATTTCAATTATGCCATGTCATATTCATATGTCGTATTCGTATTGCAATTTCTGCATTTTCGCTTAAAAGATCCGAATCCCAAATTGCAATAGGTTCTGCCCCCTACTTGGTGGTGTAAAGATCTTTTGTATTCCATCTCTTATATTTTATTTTCTATATTATCAAACCCCAGAATTGGTAAGCCGAGCCACCTGCTGGAGGTTCTTTATTTACTTCTTTCTGTATTCTATTTCTGCAATTTAATTTTTGTATTATCAAACCCCAGAATGGTATGCCGAGCCACTTGCTGGAGGTTCTTTATTTACTGCTTTCTGTATTCTATTTTCTACAGTTTAATTTCCATATTATCAAATCCCAGAATTGGTGAGCCGAGCCACCTGCTGGAGATTTTTTATTTACTGCTTTCTGTACTCTATTTTATGCATTTTTGTTTCTACACCATCGAATCCCAGAATTGGTAAGCCGAGTTACCTGCTGGAGGTTCGTTATTTACTGCTTTCTGCATTCTATTTTATGCGCTTTAGTTTCTACATTATCAAACCCTAGAATCGGTAGGCCGAGCTACCTGCTAGATGTCGTAACATTGCATAGAAGTCGTTAGCTCACTCCCTCTTTCGGCTTTAGGGAATTTTTAATGCTTACCTTTATATATTGCTTTTTATATCGTATCTTTTAATACTGCGTTTATATTTAGAATATTTTACATCGTCAGTCTTATTTAATTCGAAATACCAAAAATGTTATTCATGTGCATTTCATATAGTATAGCTCATGCATACTTTGCCATGCCGTATATGTATTCGTATTGTAATTTTCTGTATTTTTTTATCTGAACCCCAGATCGCGGTGGGCTCTGCCTCCTACTTGGTGGTGTAAAGGTTTCATGTATTCTGTTGACTGGTTTCGTGATACGTATGTCGTATTCGTACGTCTTTGTATTCGCATAATCGTATTCGCATGTCACGTACGTACGTCGTATTCATATTGTCATTAATTCATGCATATTCATAACAAAAAATTTCAAAAAAAAATCCCAAAAATTAGAAAACGAGCCATTTCGACTGGCCAATCCTATTTTGATGATTTTCCTTCTCGATCTTTTCAAAATGATGATTTTGCCCCTTAGAGGCAAATTATCTTGAAAAATTCCAGAAAATTCAGAAAAACCCCAAAAACTAAGAAACGGGCCATTTCGACTGGCCAATCCTATTTTTGATGATTTATTCACGTGTTGTGTCCGTATGTCCGCGTCCGTATATCGCATCTGCATGTCTACGTTCGTGTGCTGTATTTGTATGTTCGATCGTATGCCGTATTTGTGTGTACACGTTTGCATGTAATGTACATTCACATTTGCATGTCATATTTGTATGTCCATACTCGCATATTCATAATTGCATGTCCGCGTTCGCATGCATACGTTCACATGTCTATATTTGCATATAGATATTTTGCTTATCCATGCACCCATTACCATCTAGGCATTCCATCTAAAAAGTAAAAAAAAAAAAAGAAAAGAAAAAGAGAACTTCTCACTAGAGCTTGAGGAGTAAATCAAGGCTAAATTGCCAAATTAGGATATCCATGGAATTAAGGTACCGAAAGGGCATTAGTTTTAATTAACTAGTGTAACCAAGTCCCCGAACTCATAATCTCTAATTCGTAGAAGTAATTTAGTTCTCCCGCTAATTTACTGAGATTTCTATTCAAACTACCAAAAAATGATTAGTGGCGACTCCAAATTCTAAAATCATGTGATAAAAAAAAATTCAAAGTTGCGATTCGGTAGGGCTTGGGAGAGTCCGTATTAGGTTAGTTAATCTAATTAACCTGATAATCCGTTAATCTGGAAATTTTTCACCGATCGAAATTTTTAGGTTGCGACATAAAGGTTATCGGTAAAAAGAAGGTATTGATTATGATGAAACCTTCTCTCTAGTCGCCATGCTGAAGTCCATTAAGATTTTATTGGCCATAGCTGCATACTTAGACTATGAGATATTCCAAATGGACATCAAAACAGCATTCCTTAATGGATTTCTTGAAGGAGATATCTATATGGAACAGCTATCTAGTTTTGAGTCCAAAGGCGAAGAACATAAGATGTGCAAGCTTAAGAGGTCCATTTATGGACTAAAATAAGCCTCAATGAGCTGGAACATTCAATTCGATGAAGTAATCAAATTGTTTGGCTTCATGAAGAATTCGGATGAGCCCTGTGTGTACAAGAAGCTCAGTGGGAGCGCTATTGCGCTCCTGATCCTGTATGTGGATAATATATTGCTGATTGGTAATGATATGCCAATGCTGTCATTCATTAAGCTGTTCTTGTCGCAGAAATTCTCCATGAAGGACTTAGGAGATGCCACCTATATTTTGGGCATTAGGGTCTATAGAGATAGATCCAGACGATTGCTTGACCTCTCACAGTCTACGTACATAAACAAAGTATTGAAAAGGTTCAACATGGAGTATTCCAAAAGAGGGTTGTTACCCTTTAGACATGGAATACGTCTTTCTAAGAGGTAGTGTCCCAAGACCCTTGAGGAGAGATAGAAAATGGCGAAGATACCATATGCTTCGGCCATTGGCAGCACAATGTATGCTATGCTATGTACGAGACCTGATTTGCTTATGCTGTGAGCATTACAAGCAGATATCAGTCGGATCCAGGTAAGGAACACTGGATCGCGGTCAAGAACATCCTTAAGTACTTGAGAAGGACTAAGGGCTTATTCTTGATGTATAGAGAAGTAGATTTCAAAGTTGAGACATATATGGACTCTGATTTCGTATCAGATCCTAATGACTTTAAGTCAACATCTGGGTTTGTATTCATGATGAATGGTAGAGTAGTTAGCTGGAAAAGTTTCAAGCAAAGCATAACTGTTGACTCCACCACTAAGGCAGAGTATGTGACGGCTTCAAAAGCTGCAAAGGAAGCCGCCTAGATGAAGAAGTTCATCGTAGAGCTTGGAGTAGTTCCTGCTATCGAGGAGCCGATCCCATTGTTTTGCGATAATAGGGGAGCGATCGCTCAAGCAAAGGAACCAAGGTCTTACTAGAAGTTCAAGCACATCGAAAGGCGCTTTCATCTCATTCGAGAGATCGTTGGGAGAGGCAACATCGCCGTGCAAAAAATCGCCTTTGTGGATAATATAGTGGATCCCTTCACTAAAGCGTTACCCCAGGCTGTATATGGGAAACACATTAGTAGAATGGGTTTAAGATATCAGCATGGTTGGCTTTAGTGCAAGTGGGAGATTGTTAGGAGTATGCCCTAAAGCAACCATGTGATGGTCATATGTACGGCATAAATATTGTACTATCAATATCATGTTAATGATAAGACACTTGTTTATTTATCTTGTCCCTTTTATTTAGATGAATAAAGTCCATTAGGTCAGTTGAAACTAATACCCATTCTTGAGGCGTCTTGAATATGTGTGACGGGTCATCAGTTGGTCTCTAATCTTCAAATTGGTTCCTGATCAAAGGATCGTGGATTGGGCATCCACGAGTCAGTTGAGACCAGCAACCTCGCTATTGAGCATTA
Source organism: Psidium friedrichsthalianum (assembly GCA_019149425.1). Lineage (NCBI taxonomy): Eukaryota > Viridiplantae > Streptophyta > Magnoliopsida > Myrtales > Myrtaceae > Psidium > Psidium friedrichsthalianum. The sequence goes on along the minus strand of JAGVVM010020806.1, from coordinate 19,683 downwards.
GATACCCAATAGGGATGACGAATCACAAGTCATCGAACGTTAGATGTCTAAGCTGGAACACATGTGTTCATATCGAAATGAATTCGATCGAATCCATTGAACGTGACAAAAGAGCGATTGACTGACATGGAGGTTTTGTGCTTAGTCAATGTCTCAATTGCTCTTGGCTTTGGCGTGTTAATAGTCCTCAGACCTAAGCCGCGATGCTGGCTTATATATTGGATGGCTGTGGTTCACAGGTACGATATTGGCCAATCATTGATCCGCCTCTGTGCATGATGGTCACAATCCTCCATATACGAAGTCACAGGCGTGGACAGCAGATGGAATCTGTCTTCTCATTAGATGAGGTTGATATCCTTTGCGATCTATACGTGACAGTGTATTAGAAAGTACTTGGCCAAGGCATAAGTCGAGAAGAGTCTCGCCGAATGCACGTCAGATAGATTTGTGCATATGATCGAATATGTGGGTTTGACTTAAATATCTATGGCCCTCATTCGATCGGGACATAGTAAGACAGAAGGATTGAATAACACCGAACCAAGGCCAATAGGTTCACTTTGTCCTCGTACTTCATTCTGACTGAGTAACCGTGATATGTTGCTAGACGTCACTCACAGTTTGTGGGATCTAAGGATTGATTTGGGACGATCAATTACTTGAGGAATCTCACTGCCAGTTCAGGGGTGAACCTAGGGATGTCACACACCTTAACCGACATCTGGCGACGTCCATAACAAAGACGGGATCGCGAGAATGTGATAAGACTATTTGGATAGTCAAAATGAGTTAAAACAGATTGGATTCGTTTCCTCCTTCTAAAGCTCACTAAAGGACGAAATATATGACACATGCATGACATTATGATGATGTCATGGATAATGTAATAGTTACATCATGCCTGCATCATCATTGGATAAGGTTTGTTATATAAAAGAAAGGATAAGAAAGGTTATCCTTGAAAAAGTCAAAGTATGATAGGATTTTCTATTCGTTTAACAAAGACGTTTGGCACATCAAATGACGTGATTTGATCACGAAATTAGAGGCATCAAGCCTAGAATGTCTAGAGCCCATGGACGAGGATCGCCACCCAAAACAATACTGTTTGGGCTGCCCAACTACCAGCCGACGGGGCTGGTCAAAGGCGGCAAAATTGCCGCTTTTGACCACCGCCCTTTGGTGGGGTCCACGTGGCAGGTCAAACGCGGTTTCACTGCCTTTGACCAGCATCCACGTGAGGTGATTTTGGGGGGGGCAGTTTATACCGCCCCTCCCCCTCATTCTCTTCCTCATTCAACCTCTATAAATAGGGGTAAGGGGCTAAGGTTCAAAAGGTTAGAAACCCAAGAGAGTCATACATATACATGCCAATTTCGTGAGAAAATGAGCTCAAGAATCAAGCGATTCGGATACACAAAGGTTGTGTTTCCATTGGTTGAAAACGAAGGATTCGAATTGAGACGCCGCGAGGATTACTAGCATAATCCAATGGCCGTTTCTCCAAATCTCCGTCTTCCAAGTCGCACGGGTATCAAAGTGTGTCTAAACTAAAGGCCTGACACCTTTTGGGCTCGAGGACAAAGAAGTAGAGCTAGATGCAACCTCTATTATCATAGGTACATTTCTAAACTTGCTTTAGAAAGTGTGATTTTTTATTAAAGTATACGAGGACTTCTAAGACGATCTGGGGCGCTGTTTGAATTTATTTTCTTCCGCTGCGTGCATGACATGTTTTCATGTATGTAATGAGCGCCCAAGACCGCTAGAAACCCAACACCCCCTCCCTCCTCCCTCCCTCCCTCCCTCCCTCCCTTTAGTGCCTACTCAAGTTTCACGTAGAACCAACATCAAAGTAAACTCAAAAAAATTTGCCCCACAATCAGAAAACCTAGTCATCAAGCATAAAGTTTCGTGATCACTGCCTTAATAACTGGAACCCACTAGGGAAAACTTGCTTGATACTTACAAATTTCACCAATTTGCCCCTAAAATATGGACATGAACAAACATTGAGTTTTGGGAAATCTATATACTAGGTATGCTTTTGCATTTCAAAATTGGCATATTTGATAAGGTTTCCGTACATGTTGAGTTTCTAACATTTAGCCTAAGAGCAAAGCATGAGTATGATTACACTGGGTGCGAGAGAGAGAGAGAGAGAGAGAGAGAGAGAGAGAGAGAGAGAGAGAGAGAGAGAGAGAGAGAGAGAGAGAGAGATTTGGAAGCAAGTACATCCAAAACATTGTACGATTCAGCTGGTTGACATGAAAAGCCAAACCTTTAAATGAAGGCACCCATGAGTACTCCAAATGACTGTCCAACTTACTAAAGTTTGGGAGTAAAGAGACAAAATGAAATTCTACAATTTATTACCGGTTCCATTGGATCACTCGGGAACTGGATCGGATTGACGGTCTGGTTCTCAATTTTTAGGGGAACCAGACTAGATCGGATTAGGAACTGCTCACCTCTAAGTTTAAATATAGGTGATTTAAGCAAAACTTTGCTAGCATAATAGTTTATGGGTGACTATGAATAGAGGTAATTGGTTTGGGTGGGTGGTTCCTGCCATAGAATCGAGAAACACCCTCTATGGGCCAGTTCCATAAAATGGGAATGGTGAACTATTCACTTGTTCCATGGATCCACCTGAGAATCGTACCACTGGTTTAGTCCGATTCTCGGATGCGTCCATGGAACTGGTCCTATCGAGCACTAACATCATGGCAAGGGATATGATGAATAATAATGCTACTAAGAGCTTGCCCAAAAAAATCGCAACGAGCTTTTACAGTTCTAGCTAGCAGAGGACATATCTGATTCTATCATTTCTATGTATCTCATGCTAGAGCTAAGACAATAGGCATGCATCATAGAATCAAACTAAACTAAAGTTTGATACTAGATTTATACAAATTTAGTTTGGGATGTGTCCGATCAAAGAAATGACTAAACATCATTAAAGATAATGAACTGAAGTTTGCATGTTTAGCACTAAAAAAAAAGTATAATATATAAAAATAGATCTCGTCCGGGTGGGAGGTTCCCCTTGGAACCAGGAACCAAATTGATACCCATTGGTTCTAGCAAATTAGAATTGGGAACGGAATCGATACCCGACAGGAACCACCCAAAATTAGCCTATTATGTACGGTTCGATCTGATTTGGATGGATTTGGATTTTTTTGCTCACCCCTAAATGTGAGAATAACAGTATCTTGTCAATCACAAATTCTTAAAAAAAGTGGACACCATAATAACTTTTAATTAAATATTATTTTTTTGCCCAAAATAGACTGTTAGTATAATAGTCACCCAAAAACTGTTAAATAATCAATTCTCTTTAAGCAATTTATCATGATCCATTTATATTAGGTCAGCCCAGCTCTACATATGTGTGGTAGGTTGTTGTGACAGTCAAAAACAGAAAGAAGAAACCCCTCCAAGTACAATTATTAACTAGTATAATTATATATAATCCGCATGAATCCCCAATAAACTGAAAATCTATAACTTCAATTGATATGGAAATACCGTTTGGTCAATCATATATAACTCTTTCGAAAAATTATGTTTGTTAAAGGTGCTTCTACTCTTCCACATTCAACCTACCCTATCATAATATTTTGAGTGATACCAGTGACAATAATGAAATTGTAAAAGAAATATTCATGAAAAATGATATATATATATATATATATATCATATGAAGATAAATGAATATGTAAATTCACTTTACATTTACCAGACAACTCTTAAGTCATGTTTATAAAAATTAAGCTACAAATCAATGTAAACTTTCTTATCTCATAGGTCAACTTCACTACTAGTTGTCAAGGAGATTCTACTCTAAATTTTAATTTTTTCTTGGAAAAGTAAAGACTTCCTTCTTTAGAATACACCAATGGCCTAATAAAATTGTCTTGCCCAACTATAGTTTTAAGCTAATAATCTTTAGATCGACATCGATTAATCAGTTCGTGGAATTTTAGGCCTTCACATGATTGGTCCATTGATTGGCCCGAGATGTCTTTTAAGCCTCATCATAAGAACCTATGGTATCATCAATGATCAATTTTCTTTGCAATCCATTTAAGTCACATGTTTAACTAAACAAAATCAATTTCCTTTGAGTCTCCAAACTTATTTTAGTCTTAAAGGCCAAATGAGTTTAGATAGGGATAAACAAATCGAACTGACCGGTGGTCCGTTTCTTGGTTCCAAAGGGGGCTGGTCCAGTTTTCAATCCTTAAAAATGGAACCGATGGCCAAGCAGTCTGGTTTCCAATTCCATGGGTACAAGATCGGACTGGACTGATCGATTTTAATTATTTCAATATGCAGAGCTGATCCTAAACTTGGTTGCCACTTGTACTCTCTCTCTCTCTCTCTCTCTCTCTCTCTCTCTCTCTCTCTCTCTCTCTCTCTCTCTCTCAACCCTCCCTTTAGTGCTTGCTCAAGTTTCACGCAGAACTAATGTGACAACCTGAAATTTCCCATATTAGAAATAAATAGAAAACACGATAATTACTCTTGACTTGTCTTTTAAGACACCTAGAAAGTTCTAGAGGAAGCTATTACTTGACTTAGTTAAGAAGTTTTCTCGAAAATTTCTTGAATTAACATGTAAGTCAATTGCAAGCCAATTTATTAACTGATAAAATCAGTGTCGCTTTTCAATAATTAATGCTAGGATAAAATCAATGTCACTTTCAAGTAATTAATGATGGGATAAGAATAATGTCGCTTTCGATTAATTAAAGATGGGATAAGAACAATGTTGTTTTCATACAATTAATGAAAAGATAAAAGACAATGTCACTTTTATGCAATTAATAAGAGGGTAAGAATCATGTTATTTTCATGTAATAAATGAATTCACATTAACAAAGCCAAAAATAGGATAAGATCAATGTCATTTTCAAGCATTAAATGTTAAGATAAAATCAATGTCACTATCAAGCATTAAATGTTAAGATAAGATCAATGTCACTCTCAAGCATTAAATATAGAAATAATGATCAATATTAACCATACAATTGGACCAATCAAGTAAGGATTAGTAGCTACTTTAAGACCTAAGGTAGCTAGCTTAAACAAGTAGACCATTGAAAAGTAAACTCATCAATGAAACTTGAAAAGGAAGTTAGGAAAAGTCAAGATGAATTAAATGCTTTTCACATTAGCAAACTTGGGGAACAAGCTAGAAAATCACTATAAATAGGGGTGAGATTTCTTCAAAATTTCTATAACAAAAACATTCTTTCTTGCTTTTCTACCCCTCTCACGCCACCTCTCTCTCATGCCCCCTCCTCCATCGACTCTCAAGTTCCCGCTATTGCTTCGCACCACTGCCGCCATCACACCGCCTTTCGTCTTGTCTTCTTTGTTGCACGATGTAGGACACCGTTATTCAAATACCAAGTAAGTGGGATTGCTAATTCTAAGACGGTAATGTTTGTTATGCTTGATATTGTGTTGCATTATGTGTGCGGATGTATGTGTTATCGCATCATAATTACATGGTTGAGCATTAAAAAGGAGTCAAGTATAGGAATAAAGAGCAGTCCCTTGCCATCTCGCATGTTCTCATGATGAGAAAGATGATAAACGGACATGTGTATGTGAAAAAAATGTGCATGTTTGTTAAAATATGAAATCATTGCTTGCTTATTATCACCCAAGGAGCGACCAAAGCTAGAGATGGCTTTTATATGGGAATTTATGAGACCATCTATGGGGGGCCAGAGTTGGCCTTATTACAAGAACGAGTATGAGTCATCGTTTCCCGAGAAGGTAACAATGTGAACAAGACGTCATCTTTTCCCAAACGACGTTGGGCCTACAAGAAAGCGTTCTTAGGTAACGACTACAAGATTACGAAATTATGAGAATAAGCTGATGAGCTCGTGGCCCTACAAGCAATACGAGCCACATGAGTAACATGAAGGAATCATTACATGTGCATATTTGATATGTGAAATACATGACATCTATTTTTATAGCAGATCACAAGATAGCTTTGTTTAATAGTATTTTACACCACTACATCGGATATGGACGGATATTCCTATTTTAGACCAAGTGGTTTCATTTACTGGGCTATTCGCTCATCCCTTATTTTTCAGGGAATTGAGATGGCCTTGCTACATCCTTGCTATTTGGATTGCTGACTCACATGGAATATCCCAGCAGAAAGCAGTGAATGTGGAAACTGACGTCGAAAAGTAGGCGGAAGAATGCTTATGGATACTTTGCACAATTTCAATGAACTGTTAGGTTTCCAAAGCGGAGTGATACTTAGGAGAGTAATCAAATCAGAATGAAGAAGAGGTCCTAACAATTTAGTAAGAGTATGGAGGAGCAAAGTAGCCATAGTCGAGAGAAACCTTCTAAATTTTGATTGTACATAGTAAGGGAGGTTAATATATATTGTAAAATATACTTGAGGCATATGTAAAAAACTAAGTATATTTATGAACATCTTGAAATTTGCTGTGTCTGTTAAATTAGGATAACTATTAACACTTCTGTAAATAAAGAATAAAGGTTTGCAGAAAATAATAAATTAATTAAATAGAGGTAGAATAAACTCAAAAAAATTTGCCTCACAATCAAAAAGCCTAGTCGTCTTGTGTAGAGTTTTCATGATCATTGCCTTAATAACTGGAATCCACTTGGGGAAACTTGCTTGATTCTTCCAATTTTCACCAATTTGCCCCAAAATATGAACATGAGTAAACATTGAGTTTTGGGAAATCCATATACTAGATATACTTAAGCATTTCAAAATTGGCATATTTCATAAGGTTTCCATACATGTTGAGTTTTTGACATTTAACCTAAGAGTAAAGCATAAGAATATATTACACTCGGGAGCTCAAGAGAGAGAGATTTGGAAGCAAGTACATTCGAAACATTGTGCAACTCAACTAGCTGGCACGAAAGGGCCAAACCTTTAATGAAGGCGCCCAAGAGTACTATTGTCACGTCCTCGGGTCATAAAAGGGTGATGTCCCGGCACGTCATCGTCCAAATTAATATTATCTTATAATTAAATGCATGTGGAATGCGAAACTCCCAAACGGTTGCGAAAATAACAGGGATAAATAAGCAGGACAACAATCAAACAACAATAGCTAGCTCAGTAAAAGACTACTATTTTCATTAGTAGATAATCATTAACCCTATAGAAGCTATAGCATATACAACCTCATACTTTAGGGCGGCTTCCTAAACCAGAAAAAGTAATGGGTCGAGGCAGGGTTAACTTCATATCTACTCCAAAAGATGGGTCATGACACCCTCGTCATCCACATCAACAAACCTCTAAAGTCAGAAACTTGAAAGCATTTAACAATGAAGAGTGAAATATAAAATATCTCCGTGAGTCAACGCCCAACTTCGACTAGGACGTTGATTCACTCAGGGCAGCCTAAACACGCAACACAAGTCAACAACATATCATTAATCTCATGTAGCTTACCCTGCATTGATTCACACATATACAATACTCGACACGACGCAATGGTCACACTAGCCAAGGAAAACAACTAAAATATTCATCTCAACTTGCATGCACACTAAACAGTTGGTGCCCAACGCACTATACATTTAGTGCTCTTCCAGCATGACTGGGCATCGTCCCACTCCTTCGGCGACGGCAACCAATGATCCATGTGATTCCAATCGACACGGCACAGATATATCAGGCGTTCCTATAAGGACTTTGATTCGTCACAAGTGACGACCAGCATTCGACCAATCCACGACAACAGATTGTCGTGCATCCAATAAGTCATGTGGTTTCCTATCAACACGACACAAACTTATCAATTATCCTCCCCGGGACACCCTCGAGCGACAGTAACTATCATATGACCACATAAGTATGCCAGACAACCAAGTCAATTATTATCTTTGCATTTAATTAAAATGCTCACACGGTCGCGCTTAAAATTCGACTTAAGGCCATTTTCTTTTTCATGCTCGAATATGCAATTTTGACTTCGCACACGGTCACATGAATATGCACACTATCCACCAGACTTTGCATCTGAACAGGTGCAATTAGCCACCAATATGTGTACGACATATATAATTATTCAGTAATCACCCAAAATAATTCAATAATAACAAATAAAATGATAATTAATTGTTAAACTAACAATAATTCATTATCAACTAATAATAATTAATTAGAACCATGATTAATTAACGGATCACAATTAATTAACCAATAATAACTAATTATTTTTGCATTAATTAATTAATTAAATTCTAATTAATCCGACTTGCCTCATAGAAGCAGTCTTGCTGACACTTGAATTTTAATCATGTTTTTTTATAAAATTAATAGAAAATTTATTAAAAAAAATTCTATAAAATTGAAAAATCAAATTGGAAAACCTTGGCCAAGCCTGAGGAACCAATTTGAAACAAAAAATAATTTTGGAAATTTTCATGTTTTTTAATATTTTTCATATATTAGTAAAATACCAAAAAACATCATAAAAAAATAGATTTCATGGCCTAAAAAATGGGGAAGAATATCCAATATTTTTATTTTAAATGCCCCCTTTCACGTTGGCCCATTTAAACTTGAAAAATCCAATTCGAAATTATGTGTTTCTTCACAAACGTAATTCCAATCGGGGCTTAAAAAATACGAATTGAGTCATTTTATCTTGCTTTTTCATTTTTTATGGGTTGTGACATCACTTTATAATACCTCAATTCATATCTTGGGCCAAAATAGAGCTTCAATCCACAAGGCCCAAGAGGGAATTTCTCATGGAGACCATGCTAGAAGCTTTGTTGTGGCCTAACTCTGAGCACAAAAAGACAAAAAAAGAAGGGCGGGGGAGGGGGACAGAGCTGGCATGGCAAAGAAAGATTCCAAAAATTTTGTTGGAGGGATTTTTTGGCGTGTGGAGGAGCTCGTGACAGGGGGATTCATGGAGGTTTGAGAAAAAAAAAACAAAAAAAAAGGGGGGGTGCTTTTAAGGGTTCCTCACAAGAGAGAGCAAGGGAGGTTCCTTTTCAAAAGAGCTACCATCACCATTCGCCGGCCTCGTCGAGCTACCACCCACCATTGCCCCCAAGATTTTGTTCTCTGCAGAATCGAGGCCAAGAGCAGAAATCAAGTGAGTTGGTTCCTTGACAATGGCCCATCACCGAGGCCACCCAAGTGCACCGTCCTGTGGGAGCAACTCCTAGAGATGAAGACCAAGTAGAGGACTTCGCCATTCTCTGGTCGACATCCTCTTCGTCTTCCCTGAGCTTGCTCGATGACGTGGTCCCCCATGGATAGGAGGAGAGCTTGTGAGAGAGAGAGAGTCAAGGGGAGAGCTTTTCACCCTCTTCACTAGTGCTTCTCTAGGTTTGTGAGAGTTAAACTAAGGGAAGAGTCCACAAGGGAGTCTGGATTGAGAGTCAAAAGAAGAACAAAAAAAAAAGGAGAACTCGAGCGTTGAAGGCAACTCAAGCGACACGCAAAAGACCAGAAAAGGAGGGATCAAAAGAGATCCGTCTGGGAGGTCACTGAACTCCTCTTTCTTCATCAAAGGAGCTCGCAAAGAGTTAGGGATAGAGAGCAGGGCTTCTCATAGATTTTCGCCATTTTTAGAGCTCTAAGAACCGAGAGTTTCGAGGAGGGATTGTTGGCGATCAAGGCATACCGAGCGATTCCAACACCTCCATTAGCTTTGTCTCCGCTTAGCAAGTACCCCAAAACCATCAGCTTGCCTCTGAAGCCTCGAAATAGGTGAGCTTCTTCGAGTTTCGTGAGTTCGAGCTCCCCTGGCCGAACTTCATCCTTGCATATCTCACTTACCTTTTTTTGAGTCCAAAACTAATCCAACATGTTTCTAAACTTTTCTGCACTTCTTCTTTTGCATTGACTTGAATGGAAAATCGTCGAGCCAATCTCCTCCTCGTCGGTGCCAAAAACCTGCAAGTCGTCGTCACATGCTCCACCGACGTCCTTAGGCCAATCTAGCCTGCAGGTAGCTCCTTAGACTTGCAAAAACTTGCCTTAGGCATTTGATAGCTCGGTTTTAGGTCTGGAGCTCGTCGAGATCCGCCATGGCCGAGAGCTTTCGAGCTTCATCCATAGCGATCCTACCGTTAGATCATGCTGATTTTTTAAAATGTTATAACCTGTGTTGAGACAATTCCAACAAACCAAGATCACCCAAATCGAACAAGATCTTACTGTTGGATGTCGCCGGGAAGTTATTGGCAATTTGTCGTCATCTTCAACCTTCAACCATTGACTGGTCAATAGCCGAGGTGGCGCTAACATCGCTGCCACGAGGCAAGCTATGTCAGTCGGTCATTTTCTAAAAATAAAAAAAAATATTTTCAGAAATTAAAATTGATTTTTGAAAATAAAAAAATATTTTTGTGATCATGTGGCCTAGGTTTGACCACACGTTACGATCTCGACCATCCATTTATTTTTAAGAAAATAAAAAAATCCTTTTTGATTTGGTGGCTGTGAATGAGCCACGTGTTGTCCTTGGAGCCCTTAGATTAGTAATTGGCGAGAAAATAGAAAAATGAATAAAAGGGCTGGAAATTCAAAAATCGTTGAAATAATTCAAACTTCAAAAATTCAAAAGAAAATATTTTCAAAGCTACGTCATTTTGCAAATTGACCCGGACCCTTTCAATCTGGGCCGGGTCAACCTAAGCCGATCTGAAAAATATTTAAAATATTAAAAAATTCAAAAATATCAAAAAATTCAGAAAATGATTTTTAAAGTAAATAAAATGGAAAATTCCCGTAAATTTCTAAAAATTTTGGGAAAAAAATTATAAAAAATCCAAAAATTTTCAAAAATCTTAAAATTAGGAAATGGGCCATCTTAACTAGTCAATCCTATTTTTGATGATTTTCCTTTCCAATTTTTCAAAATGATGATTTGAGTCTTACGAGCAAATCGCCTCAAAAAAATTCCTAAAAATCTCAAAAATTAGGAAATTGGCCATTTTAACTGCCAAATCCTATTTTGATGCTTTTGCTCTTTATGAGCAAATTGTCTCAAAAAATTTAGAAAATTTTTCAAAAATTACAAAAAAAAAGGGAAATGGTCAACTTTAACTGACCAGACTCATATTTTGTGACATTAACTCTCGTTTCTTCCTGAAATGATGATTTTGCCTCTCATGGGCAAATTGTCTCCAAAAAATCCGAAAAATTTTCAAAAAATCTTGAAAATTGGGAAATGGAGACATTTAACTAGCCAACCCTATTTTTGATGATTTGGGTTCCAAATCTCTTCAAAATCTACAATTTTTCCCTTTGGGCAAATTGTGCCTCAAAATGACGATTTTACCCCCGATGGGCAAATCGCTTTCAAATCATCCCAAACTCCCTCCAAATCTTAATACACCTATTTTATAAGCCAATAGAGCTTTACTAGGGATGTCATGTTGACTTTCATGTGTTTTATCCGCACGTCATTAGATCCTTGATTTGCACACCTACTTTCTTATTGTGATTGGTAGGTTAGACATCCTCCTCTGCATGAACTCCTAGACTCTAGAACTCACCCCCTACAAGTTAGCTACATGAAATCATAGTTACGAAACTATTCAACTTAGGTACCAAAAGGGTATCAATGGCACCAATGATGTAATTAAGTCCTTGATCCCAAATCTCTGATTTCATTAAAGTCATACAGCTACTCTCACTACTCGATGAGGTTCTCAATCTATCTTCCCTAAAGATCGGTGGTGACTGCAAAAGTATGTACACGTGTACACATGTCACCCAATCATACCTAAGGTCGAATCTAATAACCCGTCACGATTTGGTATGGCTTAAGAGGGCCCGAGCTAAGCCCATTCTGAGATGGCTTAGCAATTCATTAGCCCAATCGAAAATAGGGTCGTGACAAGTCCGATCACAATTCAAACAAGTCAAACCAGTCTAATTATTCTAACCGTGATCATTTAACCTAACCAGGGTCACTAACTTAAATTGATCACGATTAACTAACTAATCCATAATTAACTCTAATTAATCTATCCCTAAACATAATTAATGTCCCAATCAGATATTAGGCGTTAACTCAACCTAAATCATCCAGCAATGGTAGTGGCGGCGACGGTGAATGGCGGCAGTGATGAGCATGCGACGATGAACACAATGACTCAACAGGGCGCGGTGATGCGGCGGGGCATTCGGGGCTCTTGGTCATGGTTCCACGATGGTGACAACAACCTCAAGTGGTGGATGGCGATGGCAGTTGGCACACGGGTCAGCAAGGGACTGAGGTGGGGTAACATCGGTGTTCATGAGGGCTGACCGAAGGGCGATGAGACGGTGGGTCACGAGCGGAGGGTGCGACGCAGGGCTAAACAAAGGAGAGAGAGAGGGAGTAGGTCTCTGGCATGCGGTTGGACGACAAAGCTACGGCAAACGATGAGGGGCGGTACTTAACTGGACGAAGGAAAAAAGAAAAGAAGAAGAAAAAGAAGATGGAGCAATAATGGCATTCGAGGGGGTTCTGTTCTCACAAAAAAAAAAGGGTGGGGGAGGGGCAAAGAAGAGAGGAAATAGGCAAAAGGAAAAGGAAAAGGGGGAGGGGTGGAGCATGTGCAGAAGGGGGGAAGGAAAGAGAGGAGAGAGAGGGAAAGTAAGAGAGAAAAGAGAGTTAACTGATGGTGATAGGTAGGTAGGGAAAAGATGAGGAAGCCCACAAGTTAAAGTTAGAATTTATGGCTTTCATTCTATATGCATAATATCTGAATGGCAAAAAGGTAATTTGATAATTTAAGATAGGGTAGTCATTTGGCACTGGCAATCGATGGCATTTTTGGAAATCTCACAACGAGAGTTCAAGCATAAAGACAAATTCGGCAGTGCAACAAAATTGACTAAGATTTCTGACTAATGCTTCAGCTCAAATTAAAATTTGCAACCAAAAATTGTACCTTAAACCATAAAAATCCAATATTATTTATTTACAACAGTCAAAATTTCAGGACTTCACAACTCTAGATCACCATCCAACTTACTAGAGTTTGGGAATAAAAGGGACAAAATGAAATTCTACAGTTCATTACTGGTTCCATTAGACCGCTTAGGAACCAAACCGAACCAATTGGTCTAGTCCCTAGTTCTGAAAATTGGGAACTAAGACCATTGGTCCAGCTTTCGGTTCTTGAGGAGAGCTGAATCTGATTGGGAACTGCTCACCTCTAAGTTTAAATATGGGCTATTTAAGTAAAAACTTTGCTAACATAACAGTTTTTGGGTGACTATGAGTAGAGATGATCGGTTTCGGGTGGATGGTTCCCACTTTAGAATCGAGAACCACCCTTTAGGGACTGGTTCCGCAAAGTACGAACTGCAAATCACTCGCTAGTATCACGGATCCACCCGAGAACCATACCACTGGTCTAGTCCAATTCCCAAGTTGGTGCATGGAACCGATATTACTGAACACTAACATCATGGCAAGGGATAATATGAATAATAATGCTAAGGGTACACTAAGAGTTTGCCTAAAAAAAATCGCAACAAGCTTTCTACCGTTCTAGCTAGCACAAGACATATCTAATTCTATCATCTCCATGTATCTCAAGCTAGAGCTAAGACAATAGGCATGCATCACAGAATCAAACTGAGCTAAAGTCTGATACCAGATTTATACAAATTTAGTTTGTGATGTTTCCAATCAAAGAAATGACAATGAACGTCATCAAAGATAATGAACTGAAGTCTACATGTTTAGCACTAAAAAAAGTATAATATATATAAATAAGTTTGGTTCGGTTAGTCCAGGTGGATAGTTCCCCCAGAATAGGGAACCGAATCGGTACCTGCCAATTCCAACAAATTGAAACCGAGAACCGGACTAGTACCCGATGGAAAACACCCAAAATCAGCTGGTTGGGTACAGTCTGATCTAGTTCAGGTGAATTTTGATTTTTTTGCTCACCCATAACTATGAGAATAATAGCATTTTGTGAGCAACAAAAAATAGACACTAAAATTATGTTTAATTAAATGTTATTATGTTTTATGGCTCAAAATAGACTATTAGCATAATAGTCACTCAAAACTGTTAAATAATCAATTCCCTTTAAGCACTTTATCATGATCCATTTATATTAGGTTGGCCCAGCTCTACATGTTGCGGCAGGCTGTAGTGACAGTCAAAAAAGAAAGAAGAAACCACTCCAAATATAATTACTAACTAGTATAATTGTCCATAATTCAGATGAATCCCCCAAAAATTTTAACCAAAGAAAATAGTATAATTGTCCGTAATTCACATGAATCCCCCAATAAACTGAAAATGTATAACTTCAATTGTTATGGAAATACCATTTGGTCGATCATGTATAACTCTTTTGAAAAATTATGTTTGTGAAAAAGGTGCTTCTACTCTTGCACATTCAACTTACCCGATCATAATATTTTTAGAGTGATGACAGTGGCAATAATGAAATTGTAAAAAAAATATTCATGAAAAATAGTATATATCATATGGAAGATAAATGAATATGTAAAGTCACTTTACATTTACCAAACAACTCTTAAGTCATGTTTACAAAAATTGAGTTTACAGGTCAATGTAAACTTTCTTATATCATAGGTCAATTTCACTGCTGGTTGTCAAGGAGATTCTAGTCTAAATTTTAACCTTTTCTTGGAAAGACTGTTAAATTTTATTTGGAAAAGTAAAGACTTGTTGCGACCTAAAAATCAAGCTTACGATTTCAAGTTAATAGATTACCAAATTAATTAAGTAGATTAATTACGTTAGCTCGAACTCTCCCAAGTTCTACCAAATCGTGACTTAAATTTAATTTCAATATATATATATATATATATATATATATCATGAAGTCGCCACTAATCATTTTTTGGTAGAATGATTAGAAACCCAAATAAAATAGCGGGAGAACTACTTTATTTTCTATGAACCAAAGATTAGGCGATCGGGACTTGATTACATTAACCTTTCAACTAATGCCCTTTCGGTACAAGTTTCATAAAAAAATGTTCAATTTGGCAATTATGATGGATTTCACACTAAAGCTCAAGGTAAAAATTTTTGGAGTTTTTCTCTCTATGATAAGGTAGAGGTGGCCACGGTTCGGAAACCGGCCGATTCCGATTCGGAACCGCTGGTTCCGGTTCGTGACTATCATGAACCGAAACCGGAACCTTAAAGGCGGTTCCGGTTCTAGTTCATGAACCGACGGTTCGGGCCGGTTCAAGGGCCGGTTCCAGTTTCGATTCGAAACTGGTGGTTCCAAACCGGAACCGGAACCAGCGGTTCTGTCCGGTTCAAACCTATTTTCAAATAAAATTTTAAGAAATAAAAATAAATAAATAATGAATTATGAAATAAAAAAGATAAAATTATGAAATAATAAATTTTCAAATACAAATTGTAAACAAATTTAGGGATTGGGAAAAAAAAAGGTAGGGAGGAAATGGCTTGAACTTAATGAATTATCATTAAGCGCCTACATATCTTCTTGGGGATAGAAGAATCAAAGCCCATGTAGTTCTTTTACCTCTGATAACCTCATACTTACCTCATCGTCAATCGTCGCTACCCGTGGCGGTGGTATCTTCGTCATTGAAAAATTCGGATTCGTTATTGCGATCCATTTCTTGTTGTTGATATGCTGCCTTTGTCCAATCATCGACACAAGCTTGAGTTTCAACCGAATCCGGAGATAATCTCGAACGTCGATCATCCAAAATATTACCTCCAGCACTAAATGCTTGTTCAACCGCAACTGTTGAGCAAGGAGTTACTAAAATCTCTTTTGCAATGTGAGCTAGTATTGGAAATTGAGTTGAATGACTATTCCACCACTTTAGAATTTGAAAATCCGTGCCTTCTGATTGAGGAAACTCAAATACAGTAGTTAAATAAATTTCTATTTTAGAAATATTTCTCATTATTCCCTTTTGTCTTTTTTGCCTATTTATTAGATTTCTAGACCCTCTACCTAAGTGCTTGCCTTGCATGTCACCAACTTGGGAAGAAATTCCACTATCATCAACTATATTATATCTATTACAAAAATCATTAAACAATTCTACTATTATATTTTTAACTTCTTTTTCTATATCTCTAATATTCACGGTTTCAGTCAAATGCAAACACTCATAGTATGAATTCAAATCATCAAGTAAGCCATCCATTTTCGTACGTGGATCCAAAACACAAGCAACCAAATAGAAAATAGGAATTTTGGTATAATATTGCATCCATTTTGTTCGCATTGCTATAATAGTTGGACCTAATTGATTATCGTCTTCATTTTCTTCAAAAATACCAGCAATATTTACACACTCTATTAAAAATAAATGTGTAGTAGGATAATAAACACCGGATAAAGTATAAGTTGCATTATTAAAAACTTTTAACAAATCTAAAATTCTTTTGCAAATATCCCACTCTTGTGGGTATAAATTATATTGAGAAACATGATTTGCAAAAAATGTACATAATAAATCTTTATATGAAAAAGATTGATTAAGCAACTCGTATGTAGAATTCCAACGATTTGGAACATCTCTTGGAAATTTTTTTGGTTTTCTTCCATTTTGTTTACAAAATCTACCTCATTCTCTCATAACTTGGGGATGTTTCCATAAATATTGAATTGCTAATTTTATTGGACGGAGAGAAATTTCAAAAGTTCGTAAACCATCTTGTACGCATAAATTTAAAATATGGCAAGCACATCTAATGTGAAAAAAATTTCACCAAAAGCGGGTTTACAAATCATTTCTAACTCGCGAATAGAAGCAGTATTTGACGCGGCATTATCAAAACCAATTGAAAAAATTTTATTAACCAATAAATATTCTTCTAAAACTTGCTTAATTATTCTATAAATATTATGTGCCGTATGCGTTTTATCAAAAAATCGAAATGCAATAATTCTTTTTTTGAATGTTCCAATCATCGTCTATCCAAGACATGTAATACCCATATAATAATG
The DNA here is from genome assembly GCA_019149425.1 of Psidium friedrichsthalianum. NCBI lineage: Eukaryota > Viridiplantae > Streptophyta > Magnoliopsida > Myrtales > Myrtaceae > Psidium > Psidium friedrichsthalianum. Next base: position 2,685 of record JAGVVM010020806.1, on the reverse strand, counting down.
AGTTTGCCAAGGATCACTCCAAATGTCGCTACCTATATGCACACTTCCATTGAAAAATGCAAAAAAACTTCTCAAATCATCTTTCCTTTTTTATAAAGTTTAAACATTTGGCGTTTAACCGTATTTCTAGAAACGGGTTTTGCTTGTGGAGTACATGCATTTTGTACAAAAGTATGATTAAAACTAAATTTTTCACCCAAATTAAACGATAAATGTTCAACGGCAGTAAATTTAGATAATTCTTGCTCATAATTATTCTATCGTAACGAAATAAATTAGAAGTATTAGAATCGACAACTTGGGAATTTGTTGTTGCCTCGTGTCAATCCCCAATTCCGTTGGAGTTTTGACGCCAAATGTCGTCGATATTCCATAGCCGCTTCCACTGTAAACCTGTATACTTTTTTTGCAATTGGTTACATATGATATTGTGTCGTTACCTTCTAAACGTGCTTGTGTGAAAGGTTGCCATATGATGGAATGCACCCCTAGACTCTTTCTTTGTTGTTGACGCTCTTCGGTATTTGTAGTTGGTTTGTAGACTTTCTTGCGTCGAGACGTGCTCAACATTAGGAAAACGTGATATCATCTTCGTCATCGTATCCCCAAGGTGCATACTCTCCCGCGAGGATCATGAGAATAATTGGATTCTTCGGGAATCATCGGGGCTCTTTCATCTTCCACTAGCCATGTTTTGAGAGAATTGAGCGAAAGAAATTGAGCGAATTTGAGAGGAATTTGGAGAAATGAGAGAATGAGAGAATTTGAGAAAAGTTGTGAGGAAAAATGAAGGGTGAAGATGGGTATTTATAATGGTATGATCTTTTTATAAATTAAAAAAAAAATTATAAAAAACAAAAAATAAATAAAATAACGGATATATAGCCGTTATACTGAACGGCTATATAAGCGTTTTGGTCAACCATACGGTTATAATTAAGCCGTTGTGGTGACCCATTTAGACGGTTGGAAACGGTACAATATAGCCGGTTGCCAAATGGCTACCCGGCCGGTTTTCAACAAATTACATAACCTAGAACCGACCCGTGCCAACGGGCCGGTTCGCGTTCGCAAAAGAACCAGCATGTTTAAACCGGGCGGGATTACGGGCCCCGGAACCGGCTCGTTGCCACCTCTATGATAAGGGAAAGAACTAAACTATATGTAATTGAATGCTGGTACTCAAAATAATTTACAAGGTAGGTTATACATACCGACTAATACAGTGATGTGAGAATGGTGCAATCTTTTGTCTTGACATGGAAATTGAATAAGCGCAAATCTTTTGGGATTTTGCTTACATTGTGCGATGAATATACCTCAAAATTGGATATACGATTTGTCCAAAAAAGACATACAACCATACAACGAGATATAATCATAATTCAAATCAATCCATTTATGCAAGAAGATTCTCAAATTTCTAAATGAGTTAAGGTCGGTACCTATTTAGTGGATTGGATTACCGAATTAGAATCTCGTATTATCTCATGGACAAATTGCAAATGGCAGCACAAACAATGGGATGAATTTGTGACTGAACGATTAGGGATGGACTCATAGCTTGCGTTGGCGATGGAAGAATTGGGATGTGCAACACCGGATTTACGAAATTCCTCACCTCTCAAAAATATACTCTCTTTCCTCTCTGTTTATGTCTAGTAAAATTCTCTTAATGATCCCCCCCCAAAGCATTCTTTTTTCACCCTTTTCTAGCATTCTCTTCTTCTCCCTTTTCCCTCTCTATCCACCCATTCTATCTATCAATCTTCCTTCTCATCTTTTCCTCTTCTAGCTTTCTTTCTCCCAAAAAAGTATTTCTCCATCTTCCTTTCATCCACATTTCTTCTAATTTCTCCATTAATTCACCCTTTTTCGTTATTACAAAATAGTCCCCAAGTTTTAAATATTTAATTCTAGTTCTTGGAAGTCTAAGTATTTCTAATTTAGTCGTTGAGAAAATTTCTTTAATCCAAGACTTTACAAAATTTCAACAATTTTCCCCATGCTTAGCCAATTGCCAGTCAAATTAAGCATCATATCTCCGCCACAACCAGAAGGAGATTGTATAATAAATATGGAAAATGATTTAATTATTTTTGCAAGAATTAAAATTTAGTTCTATTTTTTATGAAAAAATAATTTAAAGGTTAGTCAAAATTTATGTCGTTCAACAGCTACCCTCTTGAGTGAGGCTCACAAAGGGTACGCTCAAAGCACCAAAATGAAACCATTTTAAACAATGCAAATGAGTAAATGATTTTTTGGTGGGGATTTTAATCCCCTTTCGATGCAATGAAATGATGCATGAGATTTCGTGAAAAATAGACAATTAACCTGTGCGGTGACTTCTAATTCCATTCCGGCAAAAGCAGAGTAAGGCACAAGCACAAGGAGCAAACAAAACATAGGTTTTGTCCGAATCATTCGTAATGCCAAGAACATTTTTGATCCCGTATCCTTTCATTCTAACGAGAATTGGCTTTTGACATCGTACCGCATTCTGGCACAATACAAATTTCAAGATAGAAAGCCGTACTGCATTCTGGCGCAAAGTAAGATCTTAAGGATAGAAAGAAAGCCATGTGCATTTTTGGCGCAAGCCGAAGCAGGGTTTTCCAAGTTTAAGAATCCCACACCCCCCACCCCCGTATCTGACGCAAAGCAGATTTTAAATGATAAAAG
>JAGVVM010020804.1:0-29328 GCA_019149425.1 Psidium friedrichsthalianum | reverse complement strand
TAATCACTTAATCACACAAATAATTATATAACTACTTAATTATATTTAAAAATTTAAAAAAGCTCCAACACCGGTCTCTTGAATATTTTTTACTTTTCAGATACTAAATAAATTAATTACATATATCTTAATGAGCCTCAAAATAAAATTATATATACAAAAATTTATATAATTATTTATGTAAATTAATTAAATATATCATATAAAAAATAAAAATTTTAAATATAATTACATATATCTTAATAAGCCTCAAAATAAAAATTTATATTTAAAAATTTATATTTATATATAAATTTTTAAATATAATTAAAAATTTATATAGTCATTAATATGAATATTTTTAATCATTTATATAAATTTATGTAATCATTTATATAAATTCATTTATATGAATATTTTTTATTAATTAAAATTTTATATAATTATTTATATGATTATTTATATATATTTGTATGATTATTTATATAAATTTATATTTAAAAATTTTATTTTTTATATGATTATATGTATAAGTTTATATTTAGAAAGTTATATAATTATTTATATTTATATATAAATTTTTAAATATAATTAAAAACATATAACAAAATATTAAAAAAACGAAAAAAAAGGCCTTGGGACGTTTGGGCCGCACGGGCCCTAATCCGGTAAATATGTTTTTTTTGCCCTATTTTTGTAAAAAAATAAATTAAAACCTAAATTGGAAAAAAACCCACGAGGGGGTTAGTCTTTGTCTTTGACCAAAGAGAATCGGTTGTTTGTCCGAAGCCTCGCTGAGTCGGGGTTCTGTCTAGCAACCCTTTGACATCTCAGATAAGGTAATTCTTTATCTTGTGTTTGGATGGATTGATTTGGTGTTTGAACTTTTGAAGTAACACTCTTTGGTTTCTGATGAACATCCATCGATCTGAGATTCGCAAATCGAAAGCTGGGGCAGAGCTTCTGGACCTCATCCTTAAGGAGGCAGTTGGATCTTTCTCATCAATCCACATCTCATCGTATCTGAAGTGGCTGGAATTCTGGCTCAGGCTTTTCATGCCAGAAATCTGAATTGGGAAAATAGAGCCCTTTAAACAGCTGCATCCACGGCGTAGAGAACCTTGCTCAAGACATTTACATGAACACAAATAACAATATGCAATCCAATCCATACGTGTGGGGTCGGATCTCTCTCTTTAGCTTCTTAAATCTAAGTTGAAATTCAGTTTTGAGATAGACGATAATGATTCGTCTTCTGGATCTTCATGAGTTTAATCTAAAGAAGGTTCAAGGAGGCTTAGCTTGATCTGTTCTTGAGTTCACCGTCATTTCATAGAATAAGACCCTTTTAATGATCAAGAAACCTGCGTTTTAGTGCAGATGATGTATAATTTAACATTAACAATGTTTGGATCTGGTTAAAATGTATCAATACCACGTATTCGATTGCAGGTCTAAACTTTTAAACTCATTTAAGATATCATAAGCTTGTACAAAACGAACATAAAATTCTCGCCCCAGTTACAATACTTCACAAATCTGCCTGCTATGGTGTTAAACAAAGACAAGCCGATCTCTCCGATCAAGACCCGATTACTGGTCAACATGAATCCATGCCAGATCAAACGTGGCGCAGATCAAAAATGTAATACGCTTCTCAGAATCTGTAGATCTGTAATGTAAGATGTAATTTCAAAGCCCAAAGCCCAAATTGCACAATGCGTGCAAAGACCAGCTTCATAATGACGTGAGGTGGGATCGCGCATGGGGTCACGCTGATCGACGGTGGTGATGAATTGGGACTGGGATAGAGTTATGATGGAGGATGCAATCAAAATCAAGTTTGGTCACAAACGGACAAAGTAATGGTCAAAGAGAGCTTAGCTTCCCCGCTTCACAGCTAGGAGTGGACTGGCGCGTGCGAATTAGGCATCGCACGTTTCGATCGATGCATCTTTTGAAGGCGGAGTCCTCTACACTGGTCTGGTGCATTCGAGTTTTTATTTTTATTTTAAGAGTATTTTTCACTAGATTCGAATTTGAGATCACAAATAGAAAACGAAATTCTCTTGCCATCCAAGTGATCGTCATGTAGCAAAAATATTGGAAATCGGCTTAATCTCTGTGAAATCTGACCCACGAAGAAAAGCACGAGTGGGAGTTGGTAGCGTGCAGAATGACTTGGGATGAGCAGACATCAAATCAAAAGCAACGGGTCAAACCTAAACCCCGGTTTCTTTTGAACAATTGTCATTAGAAAACTACAAATGTCTTTAAATTAAAGGAATTTAATAAAATATAAATATTATTTGATAAACTGTAATTAAAAAATATATTTGGATGTAACTTTCACGTAAATTCCTTTTGGTAAAAAATACCATTTGTAAATGAATCGATTTTTTAATTATTTAGGTTAATTAATTATTTTTTTTTCAAAAAATTATTTTTATTTTTAATTTTTATTTTTAATTTTAGTTACTTTCTTTAGTCATTATTTTTTATTTCTAATTTTTTAATTATTTTATTTTATTTATTTTTCAAAAAAAAATTTACTTTTTATTTTTAATGAATTAATTTAATTTTTTTTATTTCGATTTTTTAATTATCTTTTGATAAAAAATTATTTTTTAGTTTTAATTACTTTCTTTAAAGAAAAAATAAAATAAAAATATTAAAAATAAAAAATTATAGTTGCATTTTGCAAATAATGCAACTTTCTAAAGTAACTCCAAAACTACTTTGGATTAAAGGCCTTTAGTGCCATTTGGAAATGCAATTGCATTTACCAAAAGTTGAGTAGAAAATGAATCAAACGCTATTTGCATTTGGTCAAGGGACTTTAAAGCCTCAAAATGATTCAGGTGAAAGATGTCGATATAAACTTATGAACCTTATCTAATTTCGTGGCACGGTTCAAGGGGATCCTTATGAACCTTACCCTGTAAACTTGACGTAATACACTTCAGTTTAACTTTTCGCGTGAACCGGGTGTTGGCCAACGCGAACAATTTGCTCCAACATCCCCAGCCTCGAAAATGTCCTTGTATAGAATCGTTTTGTAAGACAAACACAAGGCGAAATTCGCATTCAGTAGATAAAATGACCAACTCTAGCATCATGATGTGGATTCCAACGGATTTAGACCAACCTCTAAGATATGGATTACAAAGCCAAGACTATAAATAGGGGACCATCATATTTCTATCTAGCTTCTACATAAATGGCCGCTCCCGTTAGATTCTAAACACAAACGACCCCACCATCCCCTAGACTTGAGACACCAGCGGCTTCCCTTCATCTCCTGTGTCAAATTTCTTTGTTCTCCAATGGCCAGTCCTCTCCGACTCGCTCCCACTTTCAAACCTACATAGTCCACGTGACTCCCCCGACGGCTACAACATTTCTCAATTGGAAGATCTTGAATCCTATTACCACCCGTCTTTGCCCACAAGTTCTTCCGCCTCAGAGAATCAGAGTCGCTTGCTTTACTGTTACAGATACGTACCATGAAACATGCGAGCAAAAATGTCTCTCTTCCGTTCATTTCATCGATGGGTTTTGATTTGATCTGATTATCAAATTTCCCCAACGTAATACCCACTTTTGCACCCACCAGATGACATATCATCTCCACGAAACCCCATTAAAAGAGCAGAATGGCTCGAAAAGATACACAAGGATGCACACTGGTCGCGAGCATGGACGAGCAGAAGCCATCGTACCTACAAGAACCAACCCCCCCTCCCCCCCCCCCTCTTTTTTTTTTTTTTTTTTTTTCAATTTCCAGAATCAAGAAAGACGATCGAAAGCAAAGAACGCTCCCCAAAACTCGGGAGTCCGAGGAGAGAGATCAGGAACTAACCCCTTGAAATCGATGCCCTAGATAGCCATCGCAAGGAATGACCGGTTGAGGAACCCTAGAGTCGCATCAAGAATCCAGCCCTTCTCGCTACCCTGGGCAAGGCCTTCAATCGAAGACCCAAGAAGACCAGTTTTCAAAGGGAGGGGAGAGAGAGAGAGGGGGGAAACGCAGGCTCAGTAGACCAGTAATGTGAAACTGAAGCTGAAACAGAGTGGATGATGGAGACGGCGACGACAGCTATAAGAGACGATTCTTGACGGCAACTAGCGGGGTGTTATGAGGCGTTCGGAGTTTTGATAATCAGATCAAGTCAAAATCGATCGATGAAATGAACGAACAAGAGAGATTTTTGCTCGTATGTTTCATCACACGTATCTGTAACAGTAAAGCAAGCACCTGTGGTTCTCTAAGGCTGAAGAGCTTGTGGGCAAGAACGAGTGGTAATAGGATTCAAGATCTTCCAACTGAGAAATGTTGTGGCCGTCGGGGCAGTCACGCGGACTATGTAGGTTTGAACGTGGGAGCGAGTCGGAGAGGACTAGCCATTGGAGAACAAAGAAATTGGACACCGGAGATGAAGAGACAGAAATTGGTGTTTCAAGTCTAGAAGATGGTGGCGTGGTTTGTGTTTAGAACCTAATGGGAGCGGCCATTTATATAGAAGCCAGATGGAAATACGGTGGTCCCCTATTTTATAGTCTTGGCTATGTAATCCATATCTTAGAGGTTGGTCTAAATCAGTTGGAATCCATATCATCATGCTAGAGTTGGTCATTTTATCTACTAAATGCGAATTTCGCCTTGTGTTCCTCTTACAAAATGATTCTTCAAAAGGACACTTTCGAGGCTGAGGATATCGGAGCAAATTGTTTGCATTGGCCAACACTTGGTTCACGTGAAATGTTAAATTCAAGTATATTACGTCAAGTCTACAGGGTAAGTAAAATATTTGCGAGCGGTGGCGGTGGTGGGGGAGAGGTGACGGTTGTGGGGGGGACCATGGTGGCTACGCAGGCGGGCGGAGGTGGCAAGGTGCGGTGGCGGTGGGCGACTAGCGATTTCTTAATTTTATGAAACATATATTTCATGGTTTGATTAAATATATAAACTATCTAAATTATAGAGGCCAGGTCAGGTATGAGTTGGGTCGAGTATGGGTCATAAAATTTGTACTGTATGAAAATAGGTTAAAATTAGTTAAATGGGTCAATATGGGTCAGACCATATTTGACTCGACTCACCCGTTTGACACCTCTAATGAATCGGTAATAGAATCTTCTTAAATATATTTCTATTTTTGTAGCTTGCTTTTGCAAGATAGTCTTCTTCTTTTTTATATCAATTTTACCTGAAAATCGTTGAAGTGGAAGCAGGCGTTGACGTGGATAATTTTCAACAACATTTTTTTTTAAATTTTTGTATTCGTTTTTCATTTTTTTTTCTCTTTTCTTTTTGGTTGCATCTCTAGCTAGCAAGGGCTAGCGATCCTCGCCTGGTTTGAGCAAGAGCTAAGGGTGATCGATTTCAGGGTGGATGGTTCCCACCCTAGATCGGGAATCCCTACTAAGGACCGGTTTCTACAATATAAAACTCAAGAACCACCGTTGGTTCCATGGACCCACTTAGGAACCGAACCCGTCGGATTCTCAAGTGAGTTCATGGAACCACCTTACAATTACTATAATCTTGGGTGCTAATTGTGTTTGCTAAGAAATGACCAAATATGCAAGTTTTGTTAAAAGTAGATAAAGAACATGCTATTTAACGAGGTTTAGCAATAGGCCTACATCCTCGGTCATACACCTCGCCCCTCTCTCTTTTTTCTTTTCTTCTTCGTTATTTTATCAAGTATGCATAGACCCATAGATACACAATCTGACGGACTTCTTCCAAAAGTCAAATCTCTATAAATCAGAAGGAAAAATAAAATTCCTATAAATTAAGAAATTACAGCTCACGTCAATAGTTTTATCAGTACAATAGAAATCCTTTTGTTGATCATTCAGAGCATGCTGATTTCATATGGAAGCAAAAATGCTTAAGGCGATTCAGTCCTATCATTGTCAGAAGTGAAAATTATGGTTAGCCCATGTCAGATGAACAGACGAACAATATGATTGTACTGTGGGCCGGCAGTTCTACGCGTGCTTCCATTCGTCTCATTCGTCATCACGCCAAAAAGGCCTGTAGATTTGCATTCTCTCACATGGTTTCCAGTACTTCCCAGTTGATTGGGAGTCTGTACCAAACTCAGTCCTACTTGGTTAGATGCTTCTCTTGTCTTGGAGTTGGATTTTGTTAAGAGGAAGATGGTGCGCACGACACAGCACCAACATTGGGTGAATGGTTGTGGCATTCTTTTCCCTTTTCTTTCTTTTTGAGGACCGAGAGAAAAATTGCATATGTGTGTACCAGTCCTATTTGGGTGGACGGATTGGTGGTTCCATAGCTAGAACTGAGAATCGGACCGATACTAACAAGTTTCAATAATTGGGACGGGAAATCGGACAAATCCGCATGCGAACCGCCAGTTCTAGGCCGGTTCAGTTTGGTTCTAGGCAGTCCGAGCTGTTCTAAGTTCTTTTGCACACCCTCAGCGAGGGTGTTACACCCCTCGTCGGTAGAGGTTTAGGATTGAATTGACAAAAGTGTAATAAATTTAGGACTTTTGGACAATTTGCCCCTTCTATTTGTAAACATTTTTGTTTATCAAAATAAATAACATAATTCCTTTTACCTCTTAAACTTGCTTTCATAATCCAACCTCTCTTTCCTCTAGCCTCTCCTCTAGCACGGCAGTGAAATTCTGGATAGAAGAAACGGTTGCTCATGCATTGCTTCAATAGTAATGCTCAAGATCTTTCTTAGCTGGTGAAACTTATAAGTGAAATGGTGGAGATAGCATACGTTCATAAGATACGTCTGTAGGATCATCATGGAACCGAGTGTACAATATGTCTTTCCGTATGTCGAACAAAATGCTAGCAATATCGAAAACACACATGTCAAACTCTTTGAGTTTCTTATTACGAGTGCAATACTTTGTGATGAGATCTAGCTCTCGCCTATCTTGAAATCCTTATAACTATACAATTATACTCGCGCAAGATAAAAATAACCGCAGGTCATTGAGAAGTACTCATTAGAGTCACCCGTTCAAGTTCTCTAATTTATTGCTTGGGAAGATTCGCAGAAAGTGTGCCAAGTGCCTTCATTTTCTCAAATAAGGACATGAAGTAGATTTTATTTCAAATAAGAACCTGAAGTGCCATTATTATCTCAAAGAAGGGCCTAAAGTGGTTATGGTTATTTCAAATAAGGACCTGACCTCGCAGGCGGGCCAAATTATCTGGCCGATCAAGGGCATTTTTGTCAAAATATAAATTTAATCTAATTTTTTTGTTAAATTAAATTTTAAAAAACAAAAATAAAAAAAAAGAATCCTGCCAGTGGCCACCGCCCCACCACCTTTTTTTTTAAACTTTTTAAAAATCTCTTAAAAAATAGAAAAAGGAAAAAACATACAGTAAATGACCAAATGCACTTGACTAAAGTGACTCAAGCCCCTTTTTTTAGATTAATATAGTCAATTCAAGCTCTTATTCGAAATAATGTGCCCTTTATGCCCTTATTTGACACAATGAAAACACTTCATGGTCTTATTTGAAACAATGTTCACTTCAGGCTCTTATTTGAGAAAATGAAAGCACTTGGGGCCTTTACTTGAAATTTTTCCTTATTTCTTTTTCTTTAGTTTATCCAAATGCGGTTTCTAACGACCATTCCATAACCTAGCTTGATTGGACGGGGATCTCCCAAATTTTCAAACATTGGAGCAATCCTCAATTTTTACTCTTAGTAAACATGAAGAATCATTCCAAGGAGTTATTGAATTTCTAGCTTTCGGTTAGCTCATGGTTTGCGGAATTTTGTAATAATTATTATTTAATGGAAAGATTTGCTTAGTCAACACATTCGTTAACAATTATTAGACCTCTCAGTTCAAAGTGCTTCTTCGTATTGTCGCACGAAATTGTTGCTAGTATTTTCCAATAACATTGCATTTTGGCTAAGAAAGTTCGCTATCGTTGCTAATCTCTCAAATTTATTTGCTCCCTATTAATAAATGCTTCTACATTAATTTTTTTCCTTTATTTTTGCCTATTCTCGAAATAAATGAAAATTGGCTTAGGGATCTCTTCACGCACTAGGCAATACCAGAAATTGCACATTTATGCAATGTATAATCCTATATTTGGGCATTTTCGGCATGTCACTCCTTTGCCATAAATATCAAAAGGATTCCATACAAAGGGGCAAAATCATGGACATACCCCTCAATTTTTCTGGCATATACAATGTGGACACAATCTTTTACTATTTCTATTATCTATTGCAATGATATCGATTGGTTTGGAATATCCTTCAATTCAAATACATAACTTTTTTTAATCGATTAGCACAAGACAACTTATTTCTATTATCAATTCTAGCATCTCATACGTCCACTTTTGTTTAATTGCAACATGCTCAGAAAAGAACAAATCAAAGATCGAAAATTCAAAAATTATTTCTTTTCCGCCCCTTGATTCCTCCTTCCCTAATTAAAGAACACCACATGGGTGTTAAAACTTTGGTGAGAGGATACTTTCCCAAATGGTGAAATACCATTAATTTATCTAGTTAGGGATAGGAGTCACAATGAATGAAATACAAGTCGTTTCAAGAAAAAAACAAATCAAAGATCGAAAATTCGAAAAGTAATTCTTTTCCACCCCGTGATTCCTCCTTGCCTAATTAAAGAACACCACATGGGTGTGTTAAGACTTTGGTGAGAGGACACTTTCGCAAACGGTGAAATACCATTAATTTATCTTAGTTAGGGATAGGAGTCACAATGAAGGAAATACAAGTCGTTTCAAGAAAAGAACAAATCAAAGATCGAAAACTCGAAATTATTTCTATTTCACCCGACGATTCAGTCCTTCCCAAAGTAAGACGCCACCTTTCTAGAGTCAGTCGTTCAAGAAGGTGGTGCGGGTCGCAAGATATCTTGCAAAAGGAAAAATGAAGCACTAATACCTCAAGTTCAGACACCCATCTCTGATTCAGAGGAGCTTCTGATACACCACCTCTAAGGAGGAGTTTGAGATCGTCTCATCCTCCTGAACGTTACGGATATTTGATTGATGAAATGCAACCATTATTTATGGTAAATGATGGTGATCAACCAAATGATCCTAACACTTATGAGGAAGCAATATCAAATATTGATTCTGATAAGTGGCTTGAAGCCATGAAATCTGAAATGGACTCAATGTATTCCAACAATGTATGGACATTGGTTGACCCACCTGATGGTATTGTACCAATAGGCTGCAAGTGGATCTTTAAAAGAAAGATCACTGCTGATGGTCAAGTTGGAACATACAAGGCAAGACTGGTGGCGAAGGGTTATCGCCAGAGAGAAGGGATCGATTATGATGAGACCTTCTCACCAGTGGCCATGCTGAAGTCCATTCGAATTTTGTTGGCTATAGCTGCACACTTGGATTATGAGATAATCCAAATGGACGTCAAAACGGCTTTCCTAAATGGATTTCTTGAGGAAGATATTTATATGGAACAGCCGCCAGGTTTTAGAACCATTGATGAAGTTCATAAAGTGTGCAAGCTGAAGAAGTCCATTTATGGACTTAAACAAGCCTCTAGAAGTTGGAACATCCGTTTTGATGAAGTGATCAAATCGTTTGGCTTCATAAAGAATCCAGATGAACCATGTGTATATAAGAAGCTCAGTGAAAGCACCATTACGTTTCTGGTGCTATATGTAGATGATATACTTCTGATTGGTAATGATGTACCAATGTTATCATCTACTAAATTGTTCTTGTCACAAAAATTCTCCATGAAAGACTTAGGAGAGGCGACCTACGTGTTAGGTATCAGGATCTATCGAGATAGATCCAGACTTTTGATAGGCCTCTCACAGTCTACGTACATAGATAAAGTGTTGAAAAGGTTCAACATGGAGTATTCCAAGAGAGGATTGTTACCTTTCAGGCATGGAATACGTCTTTCCAAGGGACAGTGTCCCAAGACTCCTGAGGAAAGACAACGGATGGCAAAGACCCCTTATGCTTCTGCCATTGGTAGTATAATGTATGCCATGCTATGTACAAGACCTGATATCGCGCATGCTGTGAGTGTCACTAGTAGATATCAGTCTGATCCAGGTGAGGAACACTGGATAGCAGTCAAGAATATCCTTAAGTACTTGAGAAGAACTAAGGATCTACTCTTGATCTATGGAGAATCGGCTTTCAAAGTTGAAGCATATACGGATTCTGATTTTCAATCGGATCCTGACGATTTTAAGTCCACTTCTGGATACGTGTTCACATTTAATGGTGGTGCAGTTTGTTGGAAAAGCTCCAAACAGTCTATAACTGCTGATTCCACCACTGAGGCAGAGTACGTGGCAGCTTCTGAAGCTGCAAAGGAAGCCGCATGGATGAAAAAGTTCATCTCAGAGCTTGGAGTGGTTCCCTCGATTGAGCAGCCGATCGCATTGTTTTGCGACAACAGTGGAGCGATCGCTCAAGCGAAGGAACCAAGGTCTCACCACAAGTCCAAGCATATTGAAAGGCGCTTCCATCTCATCCGTGAGATTGTTGGAAGAGGCGACATCGCCGTGCAGAAAATAGCGTCAGCGGATAACGTGGCGGATCCCTTTACTAAGGCATTGCCTAAGGCTGTATTTGATAAACACATTGATAGAATGGGTTTGAAATATCAGCATGGTTGGCTTTAGTGCAAGTGGGAGATTGTTAGGAGTATGCCCTAAAGCTTATCATGTAACTGTTGCGTGTAGGGCATTCTGTTGTACTGTTAATGTTATATTTAATGGCAAGACGTGTGTGTATTTATCTTGTCCTGAATATCAGATAAATAAAGTCCATTAGATCAATTGTAACTTATGCTTATTCTCGAGACGTCGAGAATCTCTGTGACAAGTTTTAGTTGGTCTCTGATCTATAGATTGGTTCCTGGTCAATGGATCATTGAATGGGCATCATTGATCCAGTTGAGACCAGTGTGTTCGCAGCTACGCCATTGAGCATTGGATGCTCTATGGGGATGACGGAGTCACAAGTCATCGGACGTTAGACGTCTAAACTGGAACACAGGTGTTCGTATCGAACAGGTTCGATCGAATTCACTGAACGTGACACGCATGAGCGATTGGCAATCATGGACGCCTTGTGCTTAGTCAATGCCTCAATCGCTCTAGTTTTGGTGTGTAAATAATCCTTGGACCTGAGCCGCGATGCTGACTTGTATTATGAGTGGCTGTGGTTCATGAGTACATGTATTGGCGGATCGTCGATCTGCCTCTGTGCTTGATGGTCATAGTCATGAATATACGAAGTCACAGGCATGGGCAACAGTTGGGATCTGTCTCCTTATTGAATAAGGTTGATGTCCTATGCGATCTGTTCGTGACTGCATTAGAAAATCCCTGGCCAGGGTTGAAGTCGAGAATTGTCTCGCAAGAATGCACGTCAGATAGATTTGGGCATATGATCGAATTAGTGGGTTTGACAGGTATATCCATGGCCCTCATTCGATCGGGACATGGTCAGACAGAAGGATTTGCTTACACTGTAACCGAAGCTCACAGGTTCACTTGTCCTTATACATTCACACTGACTGGGTAGCCATGACATGTTGCTAGATGTCACTCATGGCTTGTGAGACCCGGAGACTGATGTAGGACAATCGGTTCTCTGCGGAAGTACGCATTTGATGGTACATCTCACTGCCAGTTCAGTGGTGAACCTAGGAATGTCACACACCTTAACCAATGCGTGACGGCCTCTTAATGGAAGACGGGATTGCAAGTTTGCAATCTGACTATTCAGATAGTCAAATAGAAATTGGAATGAATGAGATTTATTGTCTAATTTCTGATTCACTGAAAACGACAACTGCACGCACTACGAGGCGATTGGATCGCGCTGATTAAGGGATAAGTCGGCGAAAGTCACCGACCCAAAGCGTTGACCAGTCAAAGGCGGTCCTTTGACTCGGTCAAAAACGTGGATAAAGGGGCAGCCAAAATGACCGCCCCTGTCCCTCTTGCTTTCCCTCTATATATATATATCTCTCACTCTCTCTCTCAACAAGGGGTTTTTGTTGCTCATTTCTTCAAAAACCGAAATTGAGAGAAAGAGAGAGGACCGTGTGTGTGTGCCGCTCTTTCGTCGAAACACAAAGGTTGTGTTTCCGTCGGGGAATCAAAGGAAAGCTCGGTTCGGCGCGTCCACGAAGGTCGCTAGCACGACTGAGGATCGGCCGCTCGCGGGACTCCGTCTTCGAGGCGCACGGCTTGGGGTGTGTCTGCACTAGAGACTCGAGATCTCTCGGGTTCAAGGACGCGTGGACGAAGTCTTCTTCAAGCTCTGGCCGCGAGGTATTCTCCTCGAAACCCTTCGTTTATCCCGTGTTTTTCGATTGAAGCATGCAACGCACGATTGAGCTAGATCCGGCGTCCGTTTATTCTTCCGCTGCTTTGTATGTTTGTTTTTGTGTGTCGGGCGCCGGGGGCCGAGAACCGTCCTCGGTGGAGCGCGGGAATCGTTCCCGTCATGGATCCGATCCGGCCCCAACAAGTGGTATCAGAGCTCGTTGCTTAGTCGTGGTTGTGTGCTTAATTGATTCGGTGTTAAACATTGCTTTGCGAGCTCCCTGCGGGTTGAACTGCCGCGGACCGAGAGGAGTAGAGCGGCTCGCCAGAAAATTGTTTCTTGGTGAGGTCGCCGGAAAACCGCCTCGGAGTAAAACCGTGGGCGGTTTTGAGCAAAACCGTGGGCGGTTTTGAGCAAAACCGTGGGCGGTTTTGGTGAAAACCGTGGGCGCAAAACCATGGGCGGTCAAAACCGCTTTGACCAAAACCGGTCAAAGTTTGACCGGTCAATGGTCAAAGGCGGTTTCCGCAAAACCGTGGGCCGCAAATACCGTGGGCCGGAAAACCGGTCAAAGTGTTGACTGGTCAATGGTCAACGGTCAATGGTTGACTGTCCACAGTCATATTTCGGTTCTGCAGATCGAATAGTTCGGTTTTCGCTGAATCGGGGCCGAATTAATTTGAATCGAAAATATTCGAACGAACTCGGAATGAGCTCAAATTTGGTCGAGCACTCGGAAACGGGCTTCTGACCAAAAATCATCGCCGTTGGCGATGAGCCGTGACGCTTTTTGGCATTCCGGGTTCGTCTCGATGGGTTTCTGTGCAATTCTTTATGAGTTCCATAATGGTGTTGTGATATTCTTGCATAATTGTTCTGCTGGATTAGATGTCTGTATATGGTGATATACTTGATGTCTGTATACCTTGTGATTGCATGCTGCTGCTGATTGCTGTATGAATCGCATGTTGATTGCTTGGTGAGACTTGAGAATCTCCTTGTTTCAAATATCGAGTTGAAACGGGTGTTAGACTCGTGGCCTTCCACCGTCGTGGAGTCGATGTTCTGTCATAGTAAGTTGATTGACTGGTTATGGATACATAGGAGTCAATTGCTATCCATGACAGAGGACCGGTCCATTAAGGCTTGTGAAGCAGTGGGGTTGAAACCAGGCGATTTCAATAACTGTTAGGTGAGGAGTCGTCTGTGTTTTCGATACCTACAGGAGATGGTGGGTAGGACTTGACTATGATCATGGGGTCAATAACTGTTAGGTGAGACCTTCGTGATCTAGAGGCCGAATAATGATTGGGATGTGCATGTGATGCCTGGATACATTGATCCACTCATCTAATTCATGTTGAACGCCAATAACTGTTAGGTGAGGTGGACCATGAATTGGTGGGACTCCAATCCCCGCTAGTAGTCTGCTCCAACACAGATTACCGTTTCTCATTAAGGAGTATGAGATTCGATAAACTTAGTGGGAGTCTGTTTCATTTAAAGGCCAAAATGAAATGGTTAGTTTTGATAGACAACGCCTAACAATTAGATTTTCTACACAGATAATTGTTATTACTACTCTGTGAAAATGGTGAACTCGAACCCGATTGCTTCAATTCTTGACAAGAACTGCTTGACGGGTCCAAACTTCATTGATTGGCTGAGGAATTTGAGGATTGTCCTCAATATGGAAAAGCTTGGATATGTGCTTGATCAGAATGTGCCATCTCACCTCCCTGAGGGTTCGACCCCTGAGGAGCGTGTCACTTACGAGAAGTGGAAAGAGGATGATCTAAAAGTTAGGTCATATATGCTGGCATCCATGAATAATGAGTTTCAAAAGAAATATGAGAACATGGACAGCGCTAGGTCTATTATTCTGCATCTGAAAGAGTTCTTTGATGAGAATAGTCGTACCGCCAGATATGAGATATCTAAGACGCTGTATCGGATGAAGATGCCTGAGGGATCTTCTGTGAATGACCATGTCCTCAAAATGATCTGGCACATAGAAGAGCTGGCAAGACTGGATCTCGTTATGGATAACGAACTTGCTGTGGATTTGATCCTCCAGTCTCTGCCAGATTCCTTCTCGAGTTTTGTTCAGAATTACCACATGCATAATATGCAGAAAACACTTGCTGAATTGCATAGCATGCTAGTGGTGTATGAGAAGGAATCGCATAGTAAAAGGCCAAATGTTCTGGCCGTGGCTGAAACTTCTTCCTCGAAAAGTAAGACTTCTGCGAAGAAAAGGAAGTTTAAGAAGCCAGCTGTGCGTCAAAAGCCAAAAACTGAGAAAGGGACCTGTCACTACTGCGGGGTCGATGGGCATTGGAAGAGGAACTGTAAGAAGTACCTCGCCAGCTTAAAGGTTAAGCGAAAGGATCAACCTCGTGCAGGTATGGTTTCCGTGCTTATTGAGACCAATCTAATAGTTAGTGGTCAATCCAGCTTATGGGTTCTAGATTCAGGTGCAACATCACATATTTGTATGTCGTTGCAGAATCTGGAAATAAGCCGGATGCTGGGGCGAAATGAGACAATTCTGACTTTTGCAAATGGAGCAACTGTTGCTGCCAAAGCTGTAGGGACTTGTCGTTTGATTTTGCCTACTGGACATGTAATGGTGTTATCAAACTGTTTGTATTTTGAAAGTGTTGTAAGGAACATAGTATCTGTACCTCGTTTGGTAAGAGAGAATTATGAATTTTCTTTTACCGACAATGTATGTTCCATCTTTCATAATAGAAGATCTGTTGGTTCTGCTTCGCTGAACAATAATCTTTATACCGTTGATATGTCTGGTAATGAGATTACCAATCGCAATAAGCGTCAGTGTATAAATGCCATTAGTAAACGCCCTAGAGATAGTCCTAATCCAAAATATGTCTGGCATCTCCGATTGGGTCATATCGGAGAAGGCAGGATTGACAAATTGAGTAGTGATGGATTTATCAATTCGTCCGATTTTGAACCGTACTCGACTTGTGAAGCTTGCCTTCAAGGAAAAATGACCAAATTGCCCTTCATGGGTCAAGGTGAGAGAGCTACTGATGTATTAGGATTGATACATACAGATGTATGTGGACCACTCAATGATTCATTGAGTGGTCCACATACATCTGTATGTATCAATCCTAATACATCAGTAGCTCTCTCACCTTGACCCATGAAGGGCAATTTGGTCATTTTTCCTTGAAGGCAAGCTTCACAAGTCGAGTACGGTTCAAATCGGACGAATTGATAAATCCATCACTACTCAATTTGTCAATCCTGCCTTCTCCGATATGACCCAATCGGAGATGCCAGACATATTTTGGATTAGGACTATCTCTAGGGCGTTTACTAATGGCATTTATACACTGACGCTTATTGCGATTGGTAATCTCATTACCAGACATATCAACGGTATAAAGATTATTGTTCAGCGAAGCAGAACCAACAGATCTTCTATTATGAAAGATGGAACATACATTGTCGGTAAAAGAAAATTCATAATTCTCTCTTACCAAACGAGGTACAGATACTATGTTCCTTACAACACTTTCAAAATACAAACAGTTTGATAACACCATTACATGTCCAGTAGGCAAAATCAAACGACAAGTCCCTACAGCTTTGGCAGCAACAGTTGCTCCATTTGCAAAAGTCAGAATTGTCTCATTTCGCCCCAGCATCCGGCTTATTTCCAGATTCTGCAACGACATACAAATATGTGATGTTGCACCTGAATCTAGAACCCATAAGCTGGATTGACCACTAACTATTAGATTGGTCTCAATAAGCACGGAAACCATACCTGCACGAGGTTGATCCTTTCGCTTAACCTTTAAGCTGGCGAGGTACTTCTTACAGTTCCTCTTCCAATGCCCATCGACCCCGCAGTAGTGACAGGTCCCTTTCTCAGTTTTTGGCTTTTGACGCACAGCTGGCTTCTTAAACTTCCTTTTCTTCGCAGAAGTCTTACTCTTCGAGGAAGAAGTTTCAGCCACGGCCAGAACATTTGGCCTTTTACTATGCGATTCCTTCTCATACACCACTAGCATGCTATGCAATTCAGCAAGTGTTTTCTGCATATTATGCATGTGGTAATTCTGAACAAAACTCGAGAAGGAATCTGGCAGAGACTGGAGGATCAAATCCACAGCAAGTTCGTTATCCATAACGAGATCCAGTCTTGCCAGCTCTTCTATGTGCCAGATCATTTTGAGGACATGGTCATTCATAGAAAATCCCTCAGGCATCTTCATCCGATACAGCGTCTTAGATATCTCATATCTGGCGGTACGACTATTCTCATCAAAGAACTCTTTCAGATGCAGAATAATAGACCTAGCGCTGTCCATGTTCTCATATTTCTTTTGAAGCTCATTATTCATGGATGCCAGCATATATGACCTAACTTTTAGATCATCCTCTTTCCACTTCTCGTAAGTGACACGCTCCTCAGGGGTCGAACCCTCAGGGAGGTGAGATGGCACATTCTGATTAAGCACATATCCAAGCTTTTCCATATTGAGGACAATCCTCAAATTCCTCAGCCAATCAATGAAGTTTGGACCCGTCAAGCAGTTCTTGTCAAGAATTGAAGCAATCGGGTTCGAGTTCACCATTTTCACAGAGTAGTAATAACAATTATCTGTGTAGAAAATCTAATTGTTAGGCGTTGTCTATCAAAACTAACCATTTCATTTTGGCCTTTAAATGAAACAGACTCCCACTAAGTTTATCGAATCTCATACTCCTTAATGAGAAACGGTAATCTGTGTTGGAGCAGACTACTAGCGGGGATTGGAGTCCCACCAATTCATGGTCCACCTCACCTAACAGTTATTGGCGTTCAACATGAATTAGATGAGTGGATCAATGTATCCAGGCATCACATGCACATCCCAATCATTATTCGGCCTCTAGATCACGAAGGTCTCACCTAACAGTTATTGACTCCATGATCATAGTCAAGTCCTACCCACCATCTCCTGTAGGTATCGAAAACACAGACGACTCCTCACCTAACAGTTATTGAAATCGCCTGGTTTCAACCCCACTGCTTCACAAGCCTTAATGGACCGGTCCTCTGTCATGGATAGCAATTGACTCCTATGTATCCATAACCAGTCAATCAACTTACTATGACAGAACATCGACTCCACGACGGTGGAAGGCCACGAACTAACACCCGTTTACAACTCGATATTTAAAACAAGGAGATTCTCCAGTCTCACCAAGCAATCAACATGCGATTCATACAGCAATCAGCAGCAGCATGCAATCACAAGGTATACAGCATCAAAGTATATCAACTATACAGACATCTAATCCAGCAGAACAATATGCCCTACTATCACAACACCATTATGGAACTCATAAGATTTGCACAAAACCCATCGGGAGCGAACCCCGTATTTTGAGCTCATTCCGAGTTCGTTCGAATATTTTCGCTTCAAATTAATTCGCCCCGATTCAGCGAAAACCGAACTTTCGATCTGCAGAACCGAAATATGACTGTGGACAGTCACCCTTGACCGTTGACCCATTGACCAGTCAACACTTTGACCGGTTTTCCGGCCCACGGTATTTGCGGCCACACGTTTTTTGCGGAAACCGCCTTTGACCATTGACTCTGTCAAACTTTGACCGGTTTTTAGGTTCAAAGCGTTTTTGCCCGCCCATGGGTTTTTGAGCCCACGTTTTTCACCAAAACCGCCCACGGTTTTGCTCAAAACCCGCCCACGGATTTGCTCCGAGGCGGTTTTCCCGGCGACCACCAAGAAACATTTTCTGGCGAGCCGCTCTCTCCTCTCGGTCCCCCACAGGGAGCTCGCAAAGCAATGTTTTTTAACACCGAATCAATTAAGCACACAACCACGACTAAGCGAACGAGCTCTGATACCACTTCGTTTTGGGGCCGGATCGGATCCATGACGGGAACGATTCCCGCGCTCCACCGAGGACGGTTCTCGGCCCCCCGGCGCCCGACACACAAAACAAACATACAAAGCAGCGGAAATAAACGACGCCAGATCTAGCTCAATCGTGCGTTGCATGCTTTCAATCGAAAAACGGGATAAACGAAGGGTTTTCAGAAGAATACCTCGTGGCCAAGCTTGAAGAAGACTTCGTCCACGCGTCCTTGAACCCGAGAGATCTCGAGTCTCTAGTGCAGAACACACCCCAAGCCGTGCGCCTCGAAGACGAGTCCCCGCGAGCGGGCCGATCCTCAGATCCGGCTAGCGACCTTCGTGGACGCGCCGAACCGAGCTTTCCCTTTGATTCACCACGGAAACACAACCTTTGTGTTTCGACGAAAGAGCGGCACACACACACGGTCCTCTCTCTTTCTCTCGATTTCGGTTTTTTGAAGAAATGAGCAACAAACCCTGAGAGAGAAGAGTGAGAGAGATATATATATATATAGAGGGAACGCAAGAGGGACGGGGGCGGTCATTTTGCTGCCCCTTTATCCACGTTTTTGACCGAGTCAAAGCCTTGGGTCGGTGACTTCGCCGACTTATCCCTTAATTAGCGCGATCCAATCGCCTCGTAGTGCGTTGCAGTTGTCGTTTTCAGTGAATCAAAAATTAGACAATAAATCTCATTCATTCCAATTTCTATTTGACTATCTGAATAGTCAGATTGCAAACTTGCAATCCCGTCTTCCATTAAGAGGCCGTCACGCATTGGTTAAGGTGTGTGACATTCCTAGGTTCACCACTGAACTGGCAGTGAGATGTACCATCAAATGCGTACTTCCGCAGAGAACCGATTGTCCTACATCAGTCTCCGGGTCTCACAGCCATGAGTGACATCTAGCAACATGTCATGGCTACCCAGTCAGTGTGGAAGTATAAAGGACAAGTGAACCTGTGAGCTTCGGTTACAGTGTAAGCAAATCCTTCTATCTAACCAGTCCCGATCGAATGAGGGCCATGGATTACCTGTCAAACCCACTAATTCGATCATATGCCCAAATCTATCTGACGTGCATTCTTGCGAGACATTCTCGACTTCAACCCTGGCCAGGGATTTTCTAATGCAGTCACGAACAGATCGCATGGACATCAACCTTATCCAATAAGGAAGACGATCCCAACTGTTGCCCATCGCCTGTGACTTCGTATATTCATGACTATGACCATCAAGCACAGAGGCAGATCGACGATCCGCCAATACATGTACTCGTGAACCACAACCACTCATAATACAAGTCAGCATCGCGGCTCAGGTCCAGGATTATTTACACAACCAAAACTAGAGCGATTGAGGCATTGACTAAGCCAAGGCGTCCATGATTGCCAATCGCTCATGCATGTCACGTTCAGTGAATTCGATCGAACCTGTTCGATACGAACACCTGTGTTCCAGTTTAGACGTCTAACGTCGATGACTTGTGAACTCCGTCATCCCCATAGAGCATCCAATGCTCAATGGCGTAGCTGCGAACAAACTGGTCTCAACTGGATCAATGATGCCCATTCAATGATCCATTGACCAGGAACCAATCTATAGATCAGAGACCAACTAAAACTTGTCACAGATGATTCTCGACTTCTCGAGAATAAGCATAAGTTACAATTGAATCTAATGACTTTATTTATTTGATATTCAGGACAGATAAATACACACACGTCTTGCCATTAATATAACATTAACCGTACAACAGAATGCCCTACACGTCTCAGTTACATGATATGCTCTCAGGGTATCCGGGGCCCACATGATTGCAACCAGCAATTCAGACATAGAGCATGCATGCAATGGTATATAAGCACAAGTACAGAGTACATCAAGAAGTCATCAAATAATCACGTGCTCGTCAAGCCAAACCATGAGAGATCTAGTGCCCCACACGTTCCTCAGCCAGACAGGCTCATTAGACTATCTCATACTATCTCTCTGGTTAAACCCATATGAACTGGAATCTCTGTCTTAACGGACTCGGTAACTCGGCCTAAGCCCAATCGCCCATGTTAGTTCCCTGGGAGTTAGTAGCCCACGATTAATGATTTGGTGTTTTTAATAACCCCTCGGGTGTAGTTGAATTAGGCTTTGCTTGGTTTAAGGCCCAATTAGTGGATTCAGGTTCGAATGGGCCTAAAGCCCGTTCTAAGGCCAAGGCCCACAAAGGTAGTTAGGTCCACTTAATCGGCCCATTACAGTGTTTAAGCCCATTAGTCAAGTTGGGCCCATTAGATTCAAGGTCAAAAAGATGGGTTAGGCCCATTAAGCCAAGTTGGGCTTATTAAACTAAGTTGGGTCCAATATAGTATCTAAGGCCCATTAACCAATCTTAGGCCCATGAATTAATTCTAAGATCAATATAATATTTAGGCCCATTATAAGTATTAAATTCGTGTAGGGCCCAAGCCCATTTTCAAGGGCTAGCCTATTAAGCCCAATTAGTATATTTTAGGCCCAATTTGTCATCCTAAGCCCATGTACATTAATTGGGCCTTATGTTTTAATATTCCAAATCATAATTTGGGCCCAATCAATTGTGATTTTCGTCCATATAAGGCCCATTACAAAATTGGGCCCAAGAGTTCCAAATTGGCCCAATTAGCAAGAAATTAGGTCCCCAAGCCCACTAGTTTGCCTTGGCCCATCACACCTCACGCCTACCTCCCCATTTCGGCCCATAATAGCCTTTCAAGGCCAAATTCATGTCATCAGCCCACACCTTAGGCCCATTCACATATACATATTAGCCTAATGCCCACTTAAGCCTAATTACCCACATTACCACTAATCACCTTGATTAGCTACTAATACAACATCCACACACATATACAACTAGCCTAGGTCAAGATTAGAGGATGGAGCTTACCGGAGGGCTGGGGACGGCGGACGACGGGAATGGGGCGGACGGCGGCCGACGGTTCTTCACGGCGGACGAAACCGAGAGAGAGAGGAGAGAGATCAGGCCGGTTCGGGGCTCAAGGGGCCCCCATGGCCAAAAGAGAGAACAAAGGGCAAGAGAAGGCTTACCAAGTGACACGGAGGGGACGTGGACGGCGGGGACGGACGACGCGGCGACGGACGGTGGCGGCGGACGGCTCACGGACCGAGAGAGAGAGAGAGGATCAGGTCTGGTCGGGCTCCAGGTCTCACGGCCCGGAAACGAGGGAAGAGATTAGAGGACTACCAGCGAAGATGCTGAAGGCGGTGGCGGCGGAGGACCGGACGGCGGGCGGGCGGCCACGGGCGGACGAGGCCGAGAGGGAGAGAGAACGAGAGGAGAGAGAGAGAGGGAGAGGGGTTCGGCCGAAAAATGGGTGGGGAGGAGAGAGAGTGAAGATAGATTATAATTATTCAAATAAAAATGAATAGTGGGTTAGGTTGAATAGTGACTTTGATGGACTTGAATGACACTTGATTTTGATTGATTGCCTTGGAAATTGTGCCATGATTGATTGATTTGATTGATTGATTGATGTGACATTGATTGATGTGACATCTGATTTGACTTGCCTCGATTTGCGTGCCAAATGCACCGATCGGGTCCCGAGCGCGAACGGATTTTGGACTGGATTTGGTGTCGGTCTATCGAATCTACTCTCAAAAATCCTAATTTATCTAATTCTAAGGACTGAGCATTTACCGGGGGCATTTCGGTAATTTTCCTTTCACGTCTTGCTTCTCGACGTGCACCGGCTGTCTGACCTTCAGACGACATTTCTGAAACTGATTTCATTTCTTCATTGTGTTTGTCTTACTAATTCGATTGTCCAATGTCGGATTTCATTTTGTGGTCAATTTCATTAAATACCGACTCTGTCTCAGTCTCAGACCAACGGGCGGCTGATTGGGAAAAATTCCCAGATAGCCTTTCCCCTTCGGTTGGTCATCTCAGGGTAGCTAATCCTGAGTGAGCGTCGACTAGAGTGTATTAACGAAGCATTTCCATTCATTTAGAAATTCTGACAATTGGGTCGAATTTTCAGACTGTCACAATTCTTCCCTCCTTATAAAAATTTCGTCCTCGAAATTTACAATCTACATGTCCTCACTCCAAAATCAAAATTACATAGGACTATTCAAACAAGTGCGGGTATTTTCTCTTCATCTCGTCTTCGCTCTCCCACGTAGCTCCTTCGGTTCCATGGTGTTCCCAGATGACCTTGACCAGTGGAATCGTCTTGTTCCTGAGCACTTGCTCCTTACGATCTTCAATCCTTACTGGCCTTTCCACGTAGGAGACGCGGTCATCCATTTCAATGACTTCATGATCGAGTATATGGCCAGGATCTGGCTCATACTTCCTCAGCATCGATACATGAAACACGTTGTGAATCTGCGACAAGTTCGGCGGCAGTGCTAGACGATAAGCCAGTGTCCCGATCTTCTCCAAAATCTCGAATGGCCCAACGAATCTGGGACTCAGCTTTCCCTTCTTGCCAAACCGAGATAATCCTCGCATCGGCGACACCTTCAGAAAGACATGATCTCCAACTTGAAATTCCAATGGCTTACGTCTCTTGTCTGCATAGCTCTTCTGCCTACTCTGGGCGGTCCTCAGTCTGTCTCTGATCACCTTGACTGCCTCTACTGACTGTTGTACCAATTCTGGGCCTGTTATGCTCTTCTCACCAACTTCGTCCCAACAGATTGGCGTCCTGCAGGCCCTTCCATACAACGCTTCAAATGGAGCCATCTGGATGCTCTGTTGGTAACTGTTGTTGTAGGCGAATTCCACTAAGTGTAACTGTTCTTCCCAGCCACCTTTGAAGTCTATTACACACGCTCTCAACATGTCCTCCAGTGTTTGTATGGTCCTTTCCGACTGACCATCAGTCTGAGGGTGGTAGGCTGTACTGAACCTTAACTCTGTCCCTAGAGCACCCTGCAGACTCTTCCAAAATGTGGCTGTGAAGCGAGGGTCTCGATCTGATACAATACTTACTGGCACTCCATGCAGTCTTACAATCTGCCTCACGTACAGTTCTGCCAGTTTCTCCAATGTGGAATCCTTTCGCACTGCGATAAAATGTGCAGACTTGGTCAATCTGTCCACTATCACCCAGATTGAGTCATTTCCTCTCTGACTTCTCGGCAGTCCTGTCACGAAATCCATGGTGATGTGCTCCCACTTCCATTCTGGGATCTCCAATGGTTGCAACAGTCCTCCAGGCTTGCAATGCTGTGCCTTACTTGTTGACACGTCAAGCACTTGGCTACATGCTTAGCCACATCCACCTTCATTCCATTCCACCAGTAGTGCTGACGTAGGTTCTGGTACATCTTCGTGCTTCCAGGGTGGATACTATAATTGCTCCTGTGAGCCTCAGCCAAGATCCTTTCCTTTAACTCTTCGTCATTTGGCACACACAGTCGTCCTTTAAACTTACTATCCCGTCTTCAGTCACCTTGAAGTCATCTTTCCTCTCTTCTGCATCATCATCACGATCTTCTGGATATCGGGGTCCGTAGACTGTAATTCCTTGATCTTCAATTGAATCTCTGGTTCAATCTGTAGTGTAGCCATTAGGCTTGAGAGACTTCCTATCTCAACCTTGAATTCAGAGTCCCTGATTTCCTCCAACAACGTCCATTCTTTCACCATCATATGCGCGATGCTCGACTTTCTGCTCAGAGCATCCGCCACCTTATTCGCCTTTCCTGGATGGTAAAGAATATCACAATCATAGTCCTTCAGCAGTTCCATCCATCGACGCTGTCTCATATTAAGCTCCTTCTGCGAGAATAGGTACTTCAGACTCTGGTGATCTGTATATATCTGGAATTTCTCTCCCACCAGATAGTGTCTCCAAATCTTCAATGCGAACACTATGGCTGCCAACTCCAAGTCGTGCGTCGGATAATTCATCTCATGCGGCCTCAGCTGTCGAGATGCATATGCCACTACTCGTCCATGCTGCATCAAGACACATCCTAGACCTCTTAGCGAAGCATCGCTGTAAATCTCAAATCCTCCAGGTCCGGATGGGATGGTCAATACTGGTGCGGAAGTCAGTCCTAACTTTCCTCGCACTTTGCATTCCATTCAAACTTCGACTCCTTCTTCAACAATCTTGTCATGGAGCGGCTATCGCGGAGAACCTTCCACGAAGCGTCTGTAATACCCAGCCAATCCAAGAAAGCTTCGCACCTCAGTCACGGTCGTAGGCCTCGGCCACTTCTCCACTGCCTCGATCTTAGCTGGATCTACGATATTCCTTCTCCAGATACGATGTGTCCAAGGAACGCCACTCTGCTCAGCCAGAACTCGCACTTACTAAACTTCGCATACAGCGAGTGTTCCCTTAAGGTCTGTAGAACGGTCCTCAAATGTTGCTCATGGTCCTCAGAGCTCTTCGAGTACCAGAATATCATCGATGAAGACTATTACGAACTGATCCAGAAACTCCTTGAACACCCTGTTCATCATATCCATGAATGCAGCTGGGGCATTTGTCAATCCAAATGGCATGACGGTGAACTCGTAATGCCCATATCTTGTCCTAAAGGCAGTCTTCGGGATATCCTCCTTCTTGATCCTTAGCTGGTGATAGCCTGTCCTTAGGTCTATCTTAGAGAACACACACGCTCCTTCCAGTTGATCAAACAGATCATCAATCCTTGGCAGAGGATACTTGTTCTTGATCGTCACTTGGTTCAGTTGTCTGTAGTCTATACACAGTCTTAACGTGCCATCTTTCTTCTTCACAAATAGCACTGGAGCTCCCCACGGTGAAGCACTGGGGCGGATAAATCCTTTATCCAGTAGCTCTTGCATCTGTACCTTCAGCTCCTTCACTCAGACAACGACATCCTATACGGTGCTTTAGAGATTGGCTCAGTTCCAGGTGCCAACTCAATCACAAACTCTACCTCACGCTCTGGTGGCAAGCCAGGCAACTCCTGAGGAAATACATCGGGGTATTCACCCACTACAGGCACCTCCTCTAGCTTCACTTCTTGAGCCGAGGAATCTATCACTGATGCCAAAAATCCTAGGCAACCCTGATCCATCAGCTTGGTTGCTTCTAGGGCCGAAATCCAAGGTATTGAGGTTCCACCTCGGTTTCCCTTAAACTCATACTCAGGCCCATCTACTGGGTTCAGCCTTATTATACTTCTACTGCAGTCAATAACTGCTCCATGTCTAACCAACCAATCCATGCCGACAATTACGTCGAAATCATACATGGGCAGGACAGCTAAGTCAATCTTCTCAACTCTATCTCCTAAAGTTATCTCACACCCCTCACATCCTATCACAACAATTACTCTATCCTTCAACGGGGTAGCCACATGCAACTTAACATCCAACGGTCTAGTTTCTATTCCAGCCAACGCAGCAAAACGTGCAGATATGAACGAATGGGATGCACCAGGATCGAATAAAGCATAAGCGGTGTGACCACAGAGAGAAATGGTACCTGTGATCACCCCTGGCGCATTCTCGGCATCCTTGCGCGCCACTGCATAGACTCGTCCCTGAGCAGGTGGACGGTTCAGAATTCCTTGCGGAGCATTGACCATCTGCGGCTGCTGCTGCGGTTGGAACGGGGGTCTTGGACCATTCTTCGGGCAGTTCCTCTGAATATGCCCCAACTGACCACATCTGAAGCATCCCCCAGTCTTCTTCGGGCAAGGGCTGTTCCCATGCCTTCTGCCACAATCACGGCAGTTCTGATTCCCGGGGTGTGATGGCTTTCCCAAAGTTCTCCTCGCAGGTGGGACGAACCTGCGGGTGTCCTTCATCGGCCTCTTGCCGAAATCTCTGAAGTTCCTCCCTGGCATAAACCGCGATCCAGATGCGGCAGCCTTCTCCTGCAGATCTCGCTCTATCGCCAGAGCTCGTTCATAAATCTCATTGTAGTCTCTCAGTCCGGTGGCGATCATCATACTCTTCAGCTCGGGCCTCAGACCTTCTCTGAATCTTCTGGCTTTGTCCCATGGGTCCTCAATCAGCCTTCGAGCGAACTTGGATAGTCTGGCAAACTCGCCCTCGTACTGGTCCACTGTCATCGACCCTTGGCGAAGTCTAATGAACTCCTCCATTTTCCTCTCCTGGGCTGCCTCAGAGAAATACTTTCCATTAAACGCTGCGCAGAAGGCAGCCCAGTTTGGCCTCATGTCGTCAGGAAAGACTCGCCCTCTGGTGGCCTTCCACCAGTCATCAGCAGTGTTCTGAAGCTGATATGTCGCCATGAGACCTTCTCTTCATCCGTGCATCCAAGCACGGTGAATGCTTTCTCCAGCTGCTCGATCCACGAGGCAGCTACCTCAGGTCCTCCAGTGCCATCAAACTTCGAGGGTTGCAGCTTCAGAAACTGCTCCACTATGTGATGGGTCTGACGTCCTCCATTGCCATGCCCATTGCCCCCATGGGCTCCATTTGCAGCGGCCAAGGCGGCCTCAGCTGCTTGGGCAACAGTGGCAGCTCTCTCAGCAGCTTGCCTACCCATCAGATTGCTCACTTCAGTCAGCACCCTCATCATTTCCCTCAATGGGTCTCCTTCGTCACGCCCCGAACCCAATCGAGCCGCGACATCCCTGCTCATATCGTAACGAACCCTGCGTACGCCTGGCCTACGAGTAGCGACGGCCCAGGATGCTCATCGCGGCCAAGCGACGCTAGCGCAAAACGACAACAATCTAAAACCTGCGGAAGCGTGCCTTCTACACATGCATACATACATAAATAGGTGGGTAGTATGAAAGACAAGAACACTTTTACAAAAGTAATTCAACATCACATATATATATACAGAGCGTTAAGTACAGACCCCAAAAGAAAACCTCATCTATGGTCATGCATCTACGCTCTCAAACTCTAAATAACAGGGACTCAGTCCACCTCAAGCTCCTCCTCAGGATCCTCCTCTGGGTCCTCCTCTGGGTCCTCCTCTGGATCCTCCTCGTTTGTGTCCATGGCGTCTCCCTCCTCGTGACCATCGATCTCGGAACGTCCTGGGGACGGCAACTCCTGCAGTGGGTCGGGGTCGATCACCTCGCCACCATACTCGGCTGGCTGCAACAAGATCGGGTCGTCCTCCATGGGATCGGGGAGTCTCTCTGAGGTCCCTCGAAGCCATACAGGCCCTCTCTAAACCAGGCCTCGTATCTATGGGGTACAAGATAAGGTCCACCCTGATCTACTAAAACGGTAGTCACATGCCTATGCCACAGAGTGGCGTGCATATCAAAATGGAGGGTGATCTCAGTATCCATCTGTACTGGCAATCCAAAAAGCATCGGCGGTGCAGCCATCACGGGTGACCTGGATCTGTAAAAGAAGGGCAACCACCGCCCGTGAGTCGAAACTCAATAAGCTCACCACTAATCCTAACGTAGGATAGCGTATACTAGTGGGGTCGGTCCTATCCAGGGGACTAGGTTCGTGGTCCAATGTTCAGACACTCTCAGACCCCTCGGTACCAGACCCCAACATACTAAACAGACGTGCAATTCATGGCAATACGATTCAAGTCATACAGACGGGCACAAGAAACAGTCAAACATGATGCCATATGCAACTGATACAGGCCTCAACCGGCCATAACGGATCCCAGTGGATCATGCCCGTCTATCACTCCAATTCCCATCAGGGCTCATCCAACAGTGCCATTCGGCAATTTCCTCAACTGCGTATCTGACGCCTTACGTTGGTTCTCCCCTTTTCCCTCCATTTCCCCGCGTAACAACGCCTCTGGGGCACCTTCTCTTGTCACATCTCTGGTGACTCATGCCATGCTCTCAATGTATGCGGGCCCACATGATTGCAACCAGCAATTCAGACATAGAGCATGCATGCAATGGTATATAAGCACAAGTACAGAGCACATCAAGAAATCATCAAAGTAATCACGTGCTCGTCAAGCAAACTATAATAGATCAGATGCCCCACACACAGTTCCTCGGCCAGACAGGCTCATAGAATATCTCATACTATCTTTCTAGTTAAACCCATATAAATTGAACCCATCTTAGCGGACTAGGTAACTCGGCCTAAGCCCAATCGCCCTTGTTAGTTCCCTGGGAGTTAGTATCCCCGACTAATGATTTGATGTTTTAATAACCCTCGGGTGTAGTCGAATTAGGCTTAGCTTGGTTTAAGGCCCATTTAGTGGATTCAGGTTCGAATGGGCCTAAAGCCAGTTCTAAGGCCAAGGCCCACAAAGGTAGTTAGGTCCACTAGGGTAAATCGGCCCAATACGGTGTTTCAAGCTCATTAGTCAAGTTGGGCCCATTAAGGTTCATAGACTAAAGAGATGGGTTAGGCCCATTAAACCAAGTTGGGCCTATTAAATTAAGTTGGGCCCAATTAGTATCTAAGGCCCATAACCCATCTTAGGCCCATGAATTAATTCTAAGATTAATATAATATTTAGGCCCATTATAAGTATTAAATTCGTGTAGGGCCCAAGCCCATTTTCAAGACTAGCCTATTAAGCCCAATTAGGTCATTTTAGGCCAAATTGATGTCCTAAGCCCATGTATACTATTGGCCTTATAAATTAATGTTCAAGTTAATAAATTGGGCCCATCAATTTCCAATTTTCGTCCATATATGGCCATCATCCCAATTAGGTCCAATTTGATTTGTTTAGGCCCAATTAGCTTAGAATTAAGTTCCCAAGCCCATTATAACCCTTCGGCCCAATAGATTTACACGCCTATTCACCCATTCCAGCCCAAGATTACTACTACACGGCCCAATTCATGATTTCCAAGCCTCACTCGCACGGCCCAACATCCATACCCGAAATGGCCTAAAGCCCAAATGGCTTAATTTACCCATTTGCACACTAATCACCATTACAAGCTACTAATACTACATACCACGCACTTATACAACTAGCCTAAACTAGGATTAGGGATGGAGCTTACCTAGAGGGGCTGGTCAACGGCGGCTGGTCGGCGTTGAGGGGCGGACGGCGGCGACGGAGCGGGGGACCGAGGACTAGCCGAGAGGAAGAGAGAGAGACGGTGAGATTTGGTCGGGTTCCGTGGGGGTCTCAAAGCCACGAAATGAGGCAAGAAGAAGAGGGAGGCTTACCG
>JAGVVM010020803.1:0-21383 GCA_019149425.1 Psidium friedrichsthalianum | reverse complement strand
CCTCCCCCCCCCTTTTCTCTCTTCCTTCTCCCCCCTCTTTCCCCCCTCTACCCTCTTTCTTTGAGTTTCCCACCCTCATTCTCTTCACCCTCCCGCCCTCCTCCCCGTCTCCCCTCCCTCCCTCTCACCCCCGTGCTTGACGGCTGGCACCCGTCCTCGCGAAAAACTTTTTCGAAGCTAAGTCGTGACTATACAAAAACTAACCATGGTAATGGAAAGCAAAACCAACTCAAGATGCCAGAAAAAAACTCTTCTTAGCCCATTTGAAGCAAAGAGGCTTTATCTGTGATCAGGTTACCTTGACTGCTGTTGTTGATATGTACAGCAAGGCTGGGCATTTTGAGCTGGCGAACAAAACATTTGAAGAAATCAAGCTGCTTGGATTGCCATTGGATAAAAGGTCATATGGCTCAATGGTCATGGCCTACCGCTACATTAGAGCTGGAATGCCTGAACAGGCAGAGATCTTACTGAGAGAAATGGATGAGCTAGAGATCTTCGCCGGAAGTGAAGTTTATAAGGCACTATTGAGAGCGTATTCCATGGCTGGAAATACTGAAGGAGCTCAGGAGGGTTTTTTATGCTATTCATTTGCAGGGATTGTTCCAGGATGCTAGGCTATGTGGGCTGCTTATAAATGCCTATGCAACTACAGGACAAAGGACAAGGCCCTTGTTGCTTTGAAAATATGAGGAAGGCTGGTATTGAACTAGTGATAAAGTTGTGGCCCTCGTTTTGCATGCGTATGAAAGAGAGAACAAAATAAACAAAGCACTGGACTTTCTAATAGATTTGGAGAGAGATGGTATTGTAATTGAAAAAGAAGCATCCGAAAGACTTGCTGGATGGCTTCGCAGACTCGGGGTGGTAGAACAAGTGGAGCTAGTCTTGAGAGAGTATGCAGCTAAGGAAACCAATCGTCGAATGTGCGCTTCCTAGATAAATCCAAGCTTTATCCTGGCAAGTGGCAAAAAACAGAAAGTCATTCCTGTATATGATAACAATCATCAGGAAAGTAGTATTTCTTAAAAATGCTAACTTTATTCTGTTTCTGTCATCATGATAATTGTTTCCTTAGTTTCTACAAATTGGCAGTTGTTTCTTACTGGCAAATAGAGGCTCTGCTTTTAGTAACTATCTCCTCTTGAAGACATGTCTATTATGTTCAGACTCTTCTACAGTTGAAATGCCCATTGGTTGAATATTTGCTTTGGCTTTGGCATTGTGTAGTTCCTTTCCCAATCAAAAGCTGTAACTTCTTCGAAGAATTTTTAGTTGGCCTTGTTAACAATTTTCTTGTAAAAATGTATTCCTTGTCTTCATTTCTTTTGAATTATCTGTGATTCAGCAGTGTATTGGAAGCCTCAAGTATTTATAGCAAAAGTTTGGCTATTTTCTGTTGATTGGTGTTGATTGATAATGAATGAAGTGTGGTTGTCTGTCCATTTTTGCTCATAGAACTAGAGAGTTCTTTGGGGCAAAACGTCGGCCACATACTCTTAGTGAAGAAAGTAGAAACTTATTTTGATTTTAACTTTCCCATATCTGCTGCTTTACAAAACACGCCATGCATTATGATTCTAAGATCTAACTGTTCTCATATTTGCTGCTTCACTATCAACACTATTCCCCATTTGTCAATTGACAAACCAATCCCTATGTGGAGTTACATGATAGGAACATTCTGAAACTAGTGCTCCATCATCTCCATATGAGCAAACATTGTCTGGCAAACATGTCAATAAATGATACTATATGTGAATTTAGTTCCTCTCGTGAAATTACAGTTTTGTCGTGGGTGCATGAGCTAATGCTCCTCGAGATGGTTGATTCTTTCTACCACTTGCGTAAAGCTCGATAGAGTGCATTTCTTGTGGCAATCAAAGTTCTGGACCTATTTGTGAAAGGAGAGAGCATGGTGATAAAAATAGAGGCAACATGTTAGAGTGCAAATACGAAGCTTCGTTATCATTATTGTTGTAATTGTTTTGCCTTTCAAATTTTTAGCAATATAAGATTTTGTCTGATTTGCACAAAGTCTCAGTTATGGCCTGATTCTGGGTTAAATGTGGCTGCATATAGGATGGTAAATCCCAAACTGCACTTAAATGAAAGACAGAGGTAAAGGAAGATGGTTACAGACAGATTGGATATGGAGATTATGCCTTCTGGTGCATTCCAATACATGAAGACATTGGCTCGAGGCTTTTAAGGGATTTTGTTATTTCTCTAGTTCCAAATCGTGGAGGATGAGAATAGATTTGGCAATCTGATCCCAGACCCGTTGAATCCAAGATCTGGGGTTTCTTGTGAGGAGCTCAACTGTAACTTCGGTAGGACCAAATACGAATGAGGGAGGACGAAGCCAAAGGCTTCTTGATCATTTTCTTTTCGTTTTCTCGAAAGGCAGAAGCTGAAGTCCAAACTTACCACTCATCAGCAATCATGCTGTTTCAGGTTGTTATTCGATGCTTCTTTTGGCACTGGTTGTTTCAACTTGAGGAGCTTTACTGGAAGCTGTTCTGCACATTTTTTGTGGTCTTTTCGAATAATGTTGAATATGCATATTACCCATTTATAGCATGAAGATTGCATTAATCATGTGAAGTCCGATTTCTTCGTTCCTGATTGTTAGGGGATACTATGTTGGCTTCATCTGTTATTTATGTACCGCTCATCTGATGGATGATGTTGCTCCAGGTAGCCTGTTGCATTCAAATAAATCTCTGGCTCATTTGTGCTAACTATGTAAGACTCGTTCTTTGACGTTGCATACGACCTATTGAGGTAACATCTGGAACAAATATTTCTTGTCATGTTTAGTCTCTAGTTGAGGTATGAATTAGACCACTTAGAGAGACCGTGAATTTACACAATTGGAAGGCCGTCTCTCTTACACCTTTCGATGTTGATTAAGAGGATTGCTGCTGAGCAAGATGCGGCATCAGCCTCTCTTGAATTCGAGCTCTTGGAAACCGCCTGGCTTAGGAACTCATTTTTTGTGAGAGGCAGAGACCTCGGCTACTTAAAATAACATTGAGAGTTGGGCTGATACTGCATCTTAATGTTTTTGTCAATGGGCAAATTTGATCATTTGGATATATGCCCATAATTCATATTGTTCCTTGTCTTGCATCTTGCTTTTCTTTTCATTTTACCTAAGGGGTTTTAGGTTTCATTTTGGACAATAATCTATTAAGTCTGATACTGTCTTTGTTAGCCCATTAGGTTTCTCTTAATTTTAAGCATGTCACGAGCTATAATAATAAAGATAACGTCTGTAAAATGTGACGAAGGCACCATTATTTCCGATTAACATCTATTTTGATGCAGTTTTTTTTTTTTTGGTTGATCTATTTTGATGCAATTTTACATACCCATCTATTGCGCATGTATTTTGTATTTATCGAGATGGTCCCTTTATTTAATACAAAGATCGAACCTCGCTCTTCTCTGGGTCCTGCTGCTTTCTTTGGCTATACATAATCACTATTACAAAATCAAGAGTAACGAACTATTACAAAATCAATTACAATTAATCAAAATGAAATCCAGAACAATATGAATATCATAAGTAGTTTAGTTATATCTAATATTTTTTTTTGTTAAAAAAAATCCCCTCAACTTTGCAAAGAATGTCAATATTAATCTTTCCATTATACCTTTTCTCTGGTGAGTTGATTTTTCGGTTTCTAATTAGTTTGATCTCCTAGTCGCCCCTCCAAGGTTTTCAACGCCGGCACATGCATAGGTTCCTGTGTACATCACTTCAACTTTGTTGTTAGATGATTAAGCTGGAGGGAGGTTAACTTTGGGAAGACAACCCCAAGTAAGGGTGAGCTTCCCTCTTGATGAGCCCTAATGCCACGTTCATTGATCTCCAACTCCTCAAGTTGGATATCAATCCGTGAAGATATCGACGCCTTGCAAATTTTTCATATTTCATTTCATCGAAGCGGTTCCAGGTTTCATCCCGAACAAATTGAAATGAAACTGTAATCTACAACATCCAACGTGCCAATGAAGTCCAATTGAGGCCTATTTCAATTCAATCTTTGTATCCCCTCTATTGTGCAATTATTGAGATGGGAGACAGAAATGACATGCTTTGCTTCCATGGGAGACCAGATCTTCTTCATCTAATGCACAGGCTAAATCTCTCTCTCTCTTCTTCACTTGGCGCTTCTTCTTCTGCGCATGGAGATGGATTTTGACGAGGGCACAAAACTGAAGACCCCAAAAGTCCAACTCGGACTTTGTTCACACGCATCAGACAATTGTCCTATGTAATAAGCCCAATTCCATATAAACATCCGACTTAGCTTTTGAATGCGCGCTACATTCATTAACAATAGACAAGAAATGATCACTAAATCCATGGAGCAATACAAAAGGAAAAGGAACATTATGGCAGGCAGGCTCATAAGCCATAATATCAATGGCAGCTCCTGAGCGTGATGGGATCGGGGATGGATTCAATCGACATCGTCGTAGGAGCATGACGAAAGATTTAGGAGGGAGGATTACCGCCGGTGACCAGGCAATTGCACTTCTGAGAGGTAGCAATCGGGCTTGAGAAAGTACTGCGGGATGAAGTTCGCGTTATTTTTTTCTGAGTTTCATCTAAGGAATAATGTCGCCACTGTTTTCTATTTTGCCCGAAATCAAAATCATTCCTCTATCTCTCTTATCATTTTGGTTAACAATGTCCCCCCTGAACTTTGTAGAAAAATTCGACCAAAAAAAAAAGATTTGTAGAAAATGTTAATATCAGTGCTTCCATTATGCATTTTCTCTCGCGAGTTGATTTCATTTATTTATTTATTTGGGTATTAACGGCACGTTTCAATATTATTGGCGAAAAATTAAATTTTTTTAGTGATACCAGAAATATTTGCTAATCACTGCAAATTCACCTAGTCGTGAAAATTTACGCCGAGTCTTCAAATAATCCATCACATATTGTAAATGCTGCCTTCGAAAAACACTCACTAAATACAATTATAAATGTTCCTTTACGTCTTCCTCCTCTATTTGCTCTCTTGTTTTCTACCTCTATCAACTGCCAATGAAGCTCCAACCGAAAAAAGAAAGAAAAAAGAAGAAGGAAAAACTGCCATGAAGCAGGCCTTGCTGGCTTTTTGGTAAACCATTCGATGTGGGTCAGCTTCAACCAAGGCAGTAGTAAGATGGGCACCATCCTGGACCTTTGGAGGGATGACCATGGGACCTCCGACCTCCTCCACTCTCCTATAAAATTAGATCGACTTGCAAATCCGATGTAGATGCACGAGCTCTTTTGGCTCATCTTCGCAGTACATAGGAAGAGCGCACTATTAATATGGATAGATTACTAATGAGCTCATCATATGTTCTTCTAAATATACTCGATTTTGTAAGCTAGCTCCAAAAAATTCATAGACCTATCGTGAATATGAGTAAATGGCATCCGATAAGTTTATGTCCATCATAAGTTTAGGTGAATTGCGAAGCCTCATTGTAAGCAATAGAATTGATCATGTTTTTTTTTTATGTAACGATACATCGTAAATTTCAGATATATATATATATATATATATATGGGATAAACTTTAGATATACTCATTATGTTGAGGGAAAATTCTAAAACATGGCTTGAAGTACCCTCATTTACTCAAATAGGAGCTTAAAATGAATCTTATTTCAAATAAAGGTCTGAAATGGTCAAATCATCTCAAGTAATGGTTTGAAGTGACTATGGTTATTTCAAATAAGGTCTTCACCTCATTGGCCAGCCGACCAATGGTATTTTTTTCGAAACACAATTTTAATATAATTTTTAGTAAATTAAAAAAAGTTAAAAAAAAAAAGAAATACTAGGATGAGGATGGGCTGCCCTCTTGCTTGTTTTTCCTTTTTTCTAAAATTTTAAAAAATAGAAAATTGGAAAAAAAATAAAAAATAAAAGATGAAAATGCCCTTATTAGCTAGTGATGAGGCCCTCTTTTGAGACTAAAATAGTCATTTCATACCCTTATTTGAAACAATGTCCACTTATGCCCTTATTTAAGATAATGAGGGTACTTCAAGTCCTTATTTGAAACAAGATCAACTCCAGGCATCATATTAATGAGCAAATCTAACAATGCGAGCACACCAGCACACCCTACCAAAAACCCAATAGTAAGCTTAAGCATGAATGAATCACTCGAGCTCTTCCTACACACGCAGCATGACCGAGTTAGGGAAAAGCTAGTACAACCTTTTTCGGAATTGATCCTAATAACAGCAATCGAAATCTGTTGCATCCATACCTATGTTGTGTAAGGTGCCGACTTACATGTCAGTGGGAGTGTTTGCACTTCAATGCCGCATCTATGAATTTTTTGAGGGTCCAAGGGTTCACCGATATTCAATTAATCGCAAACTGATATTATTTAAAGGTGAGTATAGTTTCAGAGTGGAACTCGGAACCTAGAATCGAACCTATAGAGAACCTACCTGGTTTCAGATTTCAAGGTATGCATGGTGGTCCAAGCACTAGATATAATGAACCTGTTCCGATGGGTAGGTTTCAGAATCTAGGTATAATGAAACTTGTAATCTATCATGAGTTTTTGCAATTTTCTTAGTATATGTAGTTGCGTGATCATGCGGCATTCAGTGGCATTCAATGATAAATGTGTAATATATAATTATCACCTTTTTAATTATATTTATTTTATTTTATTTTATTTTATTTTTTTGATTTTTCTTTTCTTTAGTTTTTCCTTTTTTCCTAGACTTGAGCTAGCGAGGGCGGGAAGTGGAGGGGAAAAAAATAAAGAGAATAAAATAAAAATAAAAATTAGTAAAAATTCAAAAAATTATTAAATATTAATTACAAAAGTCCATGTCACCGCCAGTAGTGTATGTTAGTGCCAGCTCGCCAAAATTGGCCGAAAGTGCTAGATTGATACAAATGCAAAAGGTTTAGGATTGAATTGAGAGAAAAGAAAAGGTTTAGGATAGAATTGGAACATTTACAATAAGTATAAGACTTTCTTGGTAATTTTCCTCGATAAATATAACATACAAGAAACCAACACAGTTCATTTGATATGAGCTATAATCCATGTGGAGAATTATAGAAAAGACTTAACTATAATCCAGCATTACAATAGAGATAACAATCGTTGCACATCTTGAATGTTTTCTAACCCCTTGTTTTACACTCTTAAACTTGCAAACTAGCCCTCTAAGACTTCTCTATTCATTATGAATAACATTGATAAATGATAGATAATTCTATTTGATATGTTTCTAGCGGCATAATCTTCGCTCCAGATGAAAACACAACTCAAGTACATAACGAATTTATGGAATATTGGGCATGGACTCGAGATATTATTTCAACACAATTAATGTCGTTTACAGATTAAATGAACTGAAGTTGGTTTAATTGGCTACTGCTTCAGGAAAAATCAATCTTTGACCAGCCAATTTATCCAGCCCATGTGCCTCAATAATCGGCCTTCAGTCCAAGGGGCACACTTAAGATGGGCCCTTTTGGGATCCGTGGGCCCCATCAATGCCAAATGAAAACCCTTTTTGGGATACGTCAACTCAGTTAGTGCTAAAATATTCGGCCCATGGGCCTACTCGGGCCAGTTAAGGACCAAAAGTGATGGGCTATGGTGGTGGGACCATTTGGCCCAAAATAGGCCCAGCACAGGATTAGGCCTTAACTAGGGCCTGACTATGGGCCTTAATGCCGCAGTTGAGGCCCAAATGTAATGGGTACAATCTTGGACCTTTGGAGGGATGGCAATTGCCACTCCGAGCCCTCCCATGATGGAACATGACGGGGTCCCGTAAATATGAATGAATTACATCACATTCTATTAGAAAATTAGACCGACTTACAAATCCATCGATATAGATGCACGAGCTCTTTTTGGCTCATCTACGCAGTACATAGGAAGAGCGCACTACTAGTATAGATAGATTACTAAATGAGCTCATTATATATTCGTGGAGATGTGCTCGATTTTGTGAGCCTGCTTCCGAATATACATAGATCTATTGTGAATATGAGTATATCAAATTCGATAAATTTAAGACCTTAGTATATCTAGATGAGTTGTGAAGACTCATGGTAAGCAATTTAGTCATAGTATTTGATGTAATTATACATCATAAAACTTAGATGTGATCACTATGATAATGAGCATATCTAACCATGCGACTGTATCGGCCCATTCGACCATAAAATAAAAATCAATAATAAGCTTGATGATGAATTAGATCACTCGAGCTCATCCTATTCACGCAACATGATAGAGTTAGGCAAAAATTAGGGCTACTTTTAATGGTATTGGTCCCAACAAGAAGCCGAAACCCATTACATCGACATCTATTTTGTGTAACGACCGAATCACATGTTAGTGAGAGTGTTTGCACTTCAGTGCTACATCTGCTACGATTTTAAATTTTCAAGAGCTATGAGTATTCAAAGACATTATTTGCAATTACGTTATTTTGACACAGGGTTTGAGGGGATCTTTCGGGGTCGCGTCTATATATTCGTGTTTGTTGTACTTTTTCATGATTATTGGATAATAAAAGGTTGATCATTTGTGCTAACTCATTCGACGCATCATATATCAAGTCCACCACCCTTGTCTGGTTCAAGAGTTATCAGCCTCATCTACCATTTTGTGAGGTATATGCCGTAATATTTGTTCCTATTTGATTGGTAAGATTGACCGGTCAACAAAGAAAAGAAAGTGGACGTCTCAGCTATTAAGGAGGCCGAGAGCACGCGCAGGAAGATAAGGAAAGAGAGAACAGAAAAGAAGGAAAGAAGAAAGAAGAGGCGTTTGCGCATACATGCAACCGAGATCTCATTAAGCTTGATTTACTTCAATTCACAAGACCCGGTAAGCGCGCACACCCTTCGTTCATCTAATTGAAGTAGCTTTTGAGATTATGTTACAAATTCGAAATTATGTGAACTTTGAGCCGCAAAATCCATTTTTTGAGTTATTGAGCTATGGGATTTTATGGAAATGGTGGGTTATGAAGTTGTTGAGCCATGAGGTTCGATGTGAGTTTTTTTCAACCAACAATAGAAGTTTGATAGATTATAGATACTCTGATATTGTTGGTTGCATTTGAGGCTCCTTGGTTCGGAAGGAAAGACTTCTATTGTTGGTAATTTTTTTTTTTTTCGTCTCGGAGTGGGCTAAGGCATCAATCTGAACTCCAAGCACTATTCATGTCATTACGTTTTTTTCTGTTAGGAATCGAGGTGTGACATATGCTCCTCTGAGGCTTACCTTCTCAACAAATTTTGGGGAATCAACAAACAGATATATAGAAATTGAGCCATGAGCAGCACCAGCACAGAAGGTAGGCTAGAATTGCCAGAACTAGACAAGATCATTCTTAATAAGACCATCAACACCAGCCAGAGAAAGTCTAAGGAGAGAAGGTTGGGCTTATCAAAATCAGACCAGAGCACCAAATTCAAGAAGTCTGCTCAATTTCGGACGAGAACCATCGACTATGGTGAATGCGCCGACTTTCAGAACATGGTCGAGGAACTCACCGAAATCCCTTCGCTTGGCGAGAGCCCAATGAGCGGAGGAGACTTATACCGGATCTTAATGATGGTTCTACTCCTAGGAAGAGGTAATCAATTAATTAATCGTGTGATTTTCTTTTTCCTGTTGTTGCATGCATGGCTATGTCCTTGATGCTTGCATGCGGACATTATTGTTGTATGACTTTGCGACGGCAACCAAATCATGTGACTGTTTTGTGATCATGTGTTGCAGAGGGGCGAAGCAACAGTGGAAACAGTGGGTCCGAGTCAATCCAGCCTCGGGATTCGAAGGACCGCTTAACGATGGGTACAGTTGGAGGAAGTACGGTCAGAAGGACATTCTTGGATCCAAATATCCAAGGTGAGTTTAGAGACTATCATTAAACTTATTGTATTTGTGTCAATTCAATCCTACACATTTTACACTTATACCAATTGAGTTTATCCAACTAATTTTAGTTGAAAATCGTTGATGTGGACATCGATCGTCCCACGTGACATTACCGGCGCTAATGTGGACTTTTTTAAGTATTTTAAATATATTTTTCTCTCTTTTTTGAAATTCTTTTTTGATTGAGGGACGCCATGCACTCGCTGGGAACCGGTAGGGTTGGGTGGCTATCCTCGCCGACCCTCAATAAAAAAAAATGTACAAAAGAAAAGAAGAAGAACAAAACCAAAAAAAAATAAATAAATAAAAGAATGATTTCTCCTATTCTTTTTTGAGAATTGAGGACATTAAAAATATCAACATCAGCGCTAACTATGCCACGTAGGACAATCAGCGTCCACGTCAGTGATTTCTGGCCAAAATTAGCCGGATAGACTCACTTAGCACAAATGAAAAATGTTTAAGATTGAATTGGCACAAATACAATAGGTTTATGACTCTCTTTTTTTAACACTATTCCCGTTCTTCAATTCTCAAGTCTTCGAGCTCCATCACCACAAAGATTCACTAGAACATTATTCCTTTGTTCAAAGTAAACCCCTAATGATCTTTGCGTTTCTCACCCTAGTCCGAATTCATCCCCAGCATGTTACATTGGTGGACTTGAGACAATCCACATCCTTCAAAACATTAAAAGGAAGGAACTTGATACTTGTCCCCTTATGTGACAGGAGTAGAGAGATTTCTTCCATTTTTCATCATATGGAAAGTTAAGCCTCAAGAAGACTCAATCAAAGACGTCGTCATTTGCTAACTTAACAGTTTGACAGGATTGTCAGTTATTTCTCACCACACAATCTCTCAATCAACAAGTGTTTATGGAAAACACGCGGCAATAATATGTGAATCTACGATTGAGATTATATCTTCCCTGGCAGTACTGTTAGAGAAGCATTTTCCTCTAGTAGCATAATCATTTTCGTCGTGTCAATTATCATTTCTTCCATCTTTTTCTCATGCCATGATCGCCTAAAAACACTTTCGGTTATTAACGGCTATTTCATTTGGCAGCTTTTACGTTGCTATCACATTTCTCTTCTTTGTCTACCAAAGTTTGAGAAATAGTTGAGCACTTTCGAAGTTGCTTGGCTATGAGTGTACACAAGTTTTATCATGTTTCCCTTGGCCTCTATATCTAGCTCTCATTGATAATTTTCCCTCCCTTCATATTCAGGAGCTACTATAGGTGCACTTATAGAAACGTCAAAGGTTGTTTGGCTGCCAAGTACGAGCAAAGATCCGATGACGATCCCACTATCTTCGAGATCTCGTACTGCGGAAAGCACACGTGCAATCACCAACCTGCTGCTGTTGTCCCTCCTTCTCCGCTGCTTGAAAATGAAACTAATTCCAATGCCTCCATCCGCGCCACCCCTCTCCAAATCAACAAAACCAAGCCCCAATCACATGACATTGCTACTTCAGGGAACAACTCTCTAGCAATGGTACGTTTGGATTCAAATCTTCCCTTTGCCCATGGAATTTGCTAATGAGAAAAATTTCCTTTGAGTAAAAATTACCAAAAAATTCATAAACCTATCGCAGCGAAGACAAGGAGTCCGAGTCAATCCAACCTCGGGATTCAAAGGGCAACTTGAGGATGGGTACAGTTGGAAGAAGTACGGTCATAAGGCCATTCTTGGTTCCAAATATCCAAGGTGAGTTTAGTGACAATCAGTTCTTTAACGAGAAAAGTGTCATAAAAATCCTAACTTATTGTATTGATGTCAATTTAGTTCTAAATATTTGTACTTGTGCCAATTGAGTACATCCAATCAATTTTTGTTGAAAATCGCTGATGTGAATATCGGTCGTACCACGTGGTATTACCGGCGTTGACGTGGATTTTTTTTTTAGTATTTTTAAATATATTTTTCTCTATTTTCTGAATTCTTTTTTTGATTGAGGGACGCCACACATTGGCCTGAGGCCAGCAAGGGTCGGTTGGCTACCCTCGCCAACCCTCAATAAAAAAATGTACAAAAGAAAAGAAGGAAGAAGAAACTAAAAAAAAAAAATTGTATAAAAGTATTATTTCTTCTATTCTTTTTTAGAACTAAAGACATTAAAAATATAAAAATAATATTAAATAATATTACAAATATCAACGTCAACGCCAGCTGTAGGACAACCAGAGTCCATGTCAACGATTTCCAATCAAAATTGGCCGGATGGACTCAATTAGCACAAATAAAAAATGTTTAGGACTGAATGGCACCAATACAATAGATTTAGGACTTTTTGACACTTTTCCTGTTCTTCAATTATCAAGTCTTCAAGCTCCATCACCACAAAGATTCACTAGAACATTATTCCTTTGTTCAAAGTAAACCCCTTAATGATCTTTGCCTTTCTCACTCCTAGTCCAAATTCGTCCCTAGCATGTTACATTGGTGGACTTGAGACAAGCCACATCCTTGAAAACGTTAAAAGGAAGGAACTCGATACTTGTCCCCATATGTGATAGGAGTAGAGAGATTTCTTCCATTTTTCATCATACGGAAAGTTAAGTCTCAAGAAGACTCAATGAAAGATGTCGTCATTTGCTAACTTGACAATCTGACAATGCTGTCAGTTATTTCTCATCACACGATCTCTTAATCAATGA
The DNA here is from genome assembly GCA_019149425.1 of Psidium friedrichsthalianum. Lineage (NCBI taxonomy): Eukaryota > Viridiplantae > Streptophyta > Magnoliopsida > Myrtales > Myrtaceae > Psidium > Psidium friedrichsthalianum. The sequence continues at coordinate 8,756 of JAGVVM010020803.1, read as the reverse complement.
GTGCTTTATGCAAACACGCGGCGATGATATATGAATCTACGGTTAAAATTGTATCATCCATGACAGTACTATCAAAGAAGCATATCCCTTCAGCAACATAATCATTTTCGCCGTGTCAATTGTCATTTCTTCCATCTTTTCTCATGCCATGATCACCTAAAAACACTTTCGGTTATTAACGGCTATTTTAGTTTGGCAGCTTTTTACATCGCTATCACATTTCTCTTCCTTAGCCTACTAAAGTTTGAGAAATAGTTGAGCACTTTCGAAGTAGCTTGGCTATGAGCGTACGCAAGTTTTATCGTGTTTCCTTTGGCCTCTACATCTAGCTCTCCTTGATAATTTTCCTCACTTCATATTCAGGAGCTACTATAGGTGCACTTATAGATATAAGATGGTTGTTTGGCTGTCAAGCAAGTGCAAAGATCCGAAGGCGATCCCACTGTCTTCGAGATCACGTACCTCGGTATTCACACGTGTAATCACGAACCTGCTGCTGTTGTCCCTCCTTTTCCGCTGCCTAAAAATCAAACTGATTCCAATGCCTCCATCGACGCCGCCCCTCTCCAAATCAACAAAACCAAGCCGCAATCACATGACATTGCTACTTCAGGGAATAACTTTCTTGCAACGGTATGTTTGGATTCAAATCTTCTGCTTTGCCCATGGAATTTGCTAACGAGAACATTTCCTTTGAGTGAAATTATCAAAAAATTCATAAACTATCGCATTTATGTTAATTAAGTCTGAACCTTTCAAGTGTACTAATTCAGTTCCAAACATTTTGACAATTTGTAAATTTAGTCCTTACAATTTTGGTCGAAAATTGTTGCTGTGAACGCTACATGGCACAATTAATGCTGATGTGGATAATTTTGATAATTTAAAAAAAATAAAAAATTTTAAATAATTTTTTGGTTTCTTTTTCTTTCTTCCTCTGCTAGTCGCTGGGCCTCGGTGACGGCCGACGACCATACACAAGCGAGGGTCGATCTTGCTAGATCTGGCGAGGCTCAAGCTTGCTGGGATTGGGCGAGGCTAGACCTCACTGGCCTCGGGCAAGCTCGAGCTTACTGGCATGTGGCGGCTCGAGCCTAGCCAGCCTTGGTCGAGACTCGAGCTTGCCAAGATTGGGCGAGGCTCGACTTCGCCAGTATTTGGCGAGCTCGAGCCTCTCTTGAGACCAGCCCTCTCCTGTGGCCAGTCCTTGGCAGGTTATCGGTAGATGAAGAAAGGAAAAAAAAAAAAAGGCAAAATTTTTTTAAAAAAAATTGTAAAATTATCTATGTCAGCAACAACCATACCATGTAGGATGACTAGTGTCCACGTCAGCAATTTCCAGTTAAAATTTGCTTAAATGACTAAATTGACAAATTATCAAAAGGTTTAATACTGAATTGGCACAAAAGCAATAGATTAATGACTTTTAGGTAATTTTTTCAAGATCTAATTATAATCAAGCAATAAAACGGACATTGCAATCGCGAAAAAATAAATGGTCTCTCTCAAGCAATCATTTGCATTCTACTTTCTCAATCCATGGTAAACTTCTCATTAGATGTAAAAACAACTCAATTACATATTGAATGTATTGACATTGTTTCAATTGCTTGCTGCTTCAGGAAAAATCAATCTCTGATCAACCTGGTTCAGTTGAATCATCCATTAGCTTCTGTTCGGACCTCTGTCCTCGTTCTGCTGAAGATCAGAAAGGTAGCCTTTACTCTTCAAAGAATCATTACATGATAAATGCATTAGGGAGTAGATTTGCAACACGACACTGATATAACCTATTCAATTTTAACCAGATAAGTTCTCTACTACTCTTTGTTTGGACAATGGCATATTGCTAAGCTGAAGGTGACTGCGATATCACTATCTTAATGCTTCGGCCAATAATGTTGGATTCATATATGCATATAATTACTATTGTGGATAGTGTAAAGTCTAGAATTGCTGCTATTTCCGAAGAAGCGCTTCTTGTGTATTGCGATTTTTTTTTTTTTGGGGGGGCTAAAATGGCCGTTCTCTCTCTCTCTCTCTCTCTCTCTCTCTCTCTGTGAATGGAAGAAAAGTCGGTAAATGGGGGGTAAATGGGGTGACCAAGCAATTTCGTTTATGTTGAACAAAGGAGATGACTTTGGCTTTCTGTTTTCAAGTTGTCTACTTAGATAAGCGTACCTGCATTATCATGAAATGTGTTTCATAAATTGCGGAAAGAAAAGTCTTGTATGTCCCGGGGTAGATTATGAATAATGATTATTCCTTTGCCTCATGAATTTGTTTCTATACAGAAGTCAAGCCGTTCTTTGGGATCGATTTGCTTCACACAAAGGCAGGCTATGTCGCGAACAAAGGATCACGGCTGAGTGATTTGAAAGAAGAAGAAAATGCGACGGTGTCGAGTGAAGCGGAGAAGCTGGAAGCTATGCAGAAGCAAAGAGCAGAAAGTGATTTGGTGTCAATGGAGAACACTCGAGATACAGAGACTGAGCTATTTCCCTGGCTAGTGAAAAAGGACGCCGGTCCTCATGCTGCTTTGGAAGAAGTTCATTCGTATTCATCATATTCGGGATCAGAATTGGGTTCACATTGCTCAGAATCAGAATCTGAAGACACAGATAAGAAGAGGAAGATCGAAGCAAGTCCGGAATATCATGAGAGAGAAACATCGGAAAATGTAGTTTTGCATATGCTGAACACTGTAGAGCCAGAGGTTGAACCCTCTTCCTTGGAAGTAAACAAAGACACTGCTTCTGAGGAAGTTGATTCATATTCCTCGGAACAAGAATCTGAAGTTGATTCATATTCTTCGGGACCGGAATATGAATATGGAGATAAAAAGGCGAGGACAGAAGCAAGTCTAGCATATAACGATATTATGCACATACCGAAAATGCGAAAGGAGAGTTCTCCACAGGCCACTTTGGATAGTACTGATGCCTCAATTGGCATGTTAGGCGGTGGTGGAAAACAAGATGGGAGACCATCAGAAGGATGGGGTGCCATTAACTATGATTCTATAGTCGACCATCTCATCAAGTCCATCAAAAAATCTGACATTGGAAAAATTGGAATATATGGCAGAAACGAGGTTGGAAAAGCTTTTGTCATTGAAGCTTTGAAGGAATCTGCAGTTTTGAGGAATCTATTTGATAGAGTCATCTGTGTTACTGTTCCTCTGAACTGCGACATGGAAAAGGTGCAAAAGGAGATTGCTGGACAAATATCTTCTGATTTAGCTGAAGCCAATGCAGTTGATATGCCACATTCGGCGGTGAATGCATTGGAAGGCCTCAAATTTTTGCTCATTCTCGTTGGCATTAATCAACACGTGAAGCTGGAGACATTGAGAATTCCTGATTCAACACCACCAGTTGGTAGCACGATAGTCTTTGTGGCTGGATCAGGGCAAGTGTGCGATGAAATTGAAGTGGACGAGAAAATATGTTTGGACGATCTGTTGCTGCGCGAATTATTTCGTCACAATGTGGGTGAAGTTGTTTATCATCCTAAAAAAGTCCTAGCTAGGAAAATAGTTAGCGTGTGCAGGCCATATTCGCACGCCGTTATTCTAGTGGCAAGGGCACTGCAAAATGTTGATGACCTTTTAATCTGGAAACGTGCGCTTGAAAGACTGTCTGTTCGACCTGCAAGTCATGAAGTAGGTATAGAAGCCCTTATGGTCAATGTATTGAGATTCAGCATTGACCAACTAGAAGATGATAAGACTAGAAGATGCTTGAAAAATCTTGCTCTTTGTAACGATTATCATGAGATTGCATCTGAGTCTGCTATCGGCCTGTGGGTCAGGGATGGTATTGTAGAAGACCATGATGAAGGCCAAAAAGTTCTAAAAAATCTTGTCAATGCTAACCTGCTCGAAGTTGATGAGAAGGGACAATTTGTGAAGTTTCAAGATCAGGATCAGGATATATTAGTGAACTTAATATTTCAACCCGAGGAAAATCGTGGTTTCTGATGAGGGGTGGCTTGGATTTGACAGAGCCACCAGAGGTTGAGGAATGGGAGAGTGCAAAAGAGATATGTTTGATGCATACTGGGATTTCTGAGCTGCCGCAGGAACCAAGGTGCCCTTCACTTTCGTCGTTATATCTGCAAAGAAATTACAAGCTGAGAAAACTTTCTTCTTCATTTTTCAATCAGATGCCTGCTCTAGAAGTTTTGAATCTGTCCAGAACCCGCATTCGGTGCTTGCCAGAGTCCATATCTCAACTTGTCAGCCTGAAAAGACTCTTCTTGAATGATTGTGTCCTTCTGAGATCGATATCGCCAGCAATTGGAAGGCTCAAGCAGCTGGAGGTATTTGATCTTGAGGGGACGAAGATTACAAATCTTCCCAAGGAAATTGAATGTTTAATAATCTGACTTGTTTGGGAATCTCAATTTCTGGAACTAAACCTTCAAATGACTCTAATACAGTGATTCCTCATGGGGTAATATCTTCTCTATTACACTTGGAAGAACTGAATCTCGATGTGGATCCGATGCTGAATGGTGGAATACATGTGCTGAAGGGTTGTAGCTGAAGTTTGCAAAATGAGAAGGTTAAGCACTATCAAGTTCTCCTTTCCTACATTGGAACTTTTGAGGCAGTTTAATCAGCTTAGGAAATCGATGGGGCATCCGTCCTTAGCTCAATTCAGATTTCTTGTTGGCAATCATGCTAACCGCATCATGAATCAGCTACCATCAGATATTGAATTCGAGCTGGAACGGTGCGAACGATACTTGAGGTACATAAATGGTGACGGTGTCTTCACGGATATTGAGGACATCCTCAACAATCAGACGCGTTATTCTTAGAAAGGCATGCTAATCTCAAGACACTGTCTGAACTAGGAATAAATAGCATGGAGCAACTCAAATGGTGTGTTCTGGGGGAGTGCAATGAGCTTGAAGTGCTCATAGATGCATCTGATGCCATGCATCAAGAGGCTTTGACTGAATCTCACAGCAAAAGCATCTGTCTTGAATCGCTCGAGTTTCTGTGTGTGTATTCCATGAGAAACTTGAGAAACATTTGGAAGGGCCAGTGCAGAAGGGATGTTTATCTTCTCTCAAGTTGTTGACACTGCGTAAATGCCCCGAGTTGACAGTTGTTTTCTCACGCGAGATGCTTGATAATCTCAACAATCTGGAAGAGGTCACAATTGAGGACTGCCCAGCCATCAAAAGCCTAATTAGCTGCGAAACTTCTACTGGCAAAGTCCCGGAGACGTCTTATTTCCTCCCTGTGTTGAAGAAGTTGTCACTCCATTACGTACCTCAACTTTCCAGTATATCCTGTGGGCTACGGATCGCACCGAGGTTGGAAAGGTTGAGTTTTTACAACTGCCCGAGTCTTGAGTCTCTTTCGACCGATGAAGTTTCCGGTGAGCATTTGAAGAAAATCAGAGGGGAGAGGAGTTGGTGGAAGGACTTGGAATGGCGTGGCCACAAACCAGATACTTGGACGCTATTTTTGTCCCGATCGACACAAGCGACGTCCCTTGACTCTCTCTGTATGTCTGTGTGATTCTGACTGTTGGAACTGCCGAACAAGTCAGTGGGAACTTCAGTTGCTTAATGTTTACTGTATCGTATCAATATCGCTAGTTTAACTTTGATGATTGCTGCCTTCCTAATGGCAGGCCTTACTAGCCGACTCTTCTTTCCTGTCAGTTTGATGAGAGGACCCTGAGATAATGAATGACTCGGTGGGGCTCGAATGGCCATCATCAGGTCGGTCGAAGTAAGTGATAAAGAGTGGAAAATGAGATCTGCACTTGAAGAATTTTGTCCCCGAGTGTTTGATTTTGCTAAAAGCAATCATCCTGGACATTAGAATGCCAGGCCATTGTACGGCGCAGCCGAAGGAACTTTCGATTCTGCCGGGAAGCAGAATCGATTAGGAGCCCGCTTTCCATTCACAAAGTATAGTTCCCTTACTTCCTGTTACAAGAACTGTGAGTTGAGTCTCTTAGCCAGAGAAACTAGTCAGGCTGCTAGAGGTCTCTGTCTGCCGCTCCCTTAAGTATAACCATCCCTGTAACCTTGATGGGCAACAGTCAAGAAAATAATTTTTGCCATGAACGATGGAGTAGAATGTCAGGACACCCATTCCCCCGCATGCCTTCTTCAAAATATTGTACTTTTGAGGCATGTACAGGACCTCCAAATGCCTGCCTGAGGTGGATCTAATGCATGGATTCACCTTTGAATATGCCACCACATTGCAAATGGCCTTCTTGACATCGTTGCGTCGATGTCGAGCCAGAATGTCTTCCAAACACTGAACGTTCTTCTCCGTGAAATCGGTGCCATAGTTTGTTGGGGATTTTCTTGAGGGTATAGGTATCATCTGAGGGAAGCTTCTTGGCAAGGACAAGCTTCAGGTGTTCGCCCGTGCAATTCTTCCCAATCATTGGGTTATTGTGTCTTGTCATCGTTGAATTCTACTTGTTATGGGGACAAAGCCTGGCTTGTATAAGTTGTTGTCGTGGAACATAATGAATGAGTCCCACGTTAATTGCCCGACGAACTCCGAATGGAGTTGGAAAGTGTTGTAGTTATCGTTCATCACTGCGATATTTAAAACGCGATTAAATCGTAAGAAGAAAGGAAGTATATGACATCCACAAGTGATTTTAGAAAGCTAGAGCATTTGGAAGTTGGGAATAGCTACTTTGTGCCAATCGATCGTCCCTATGGGGAACGGGAAAGACTGGTGGAGAATGTGAGATGCGTGGAGTCTTCAGTTTCCGTCCTCTCTAACCTCTCTTCGGATGAGAAATATGAGGATTGGAAAGGCTATCAAGCATTGCTCACGGCCATCTCCCCTCTCTCAACGGCCACGTAAAAGTTTGTGTCTCACCAGCGGGTCTTTGCTTAGCTTTTGTCACTCTGTTGTGTCTCACGAATGGGTCCTTGCACCGATTTCACTGGACTGCACGGGAGGCGCACAGGATCAGTCCTCTAAGACTAGCCCTTGTTTTACACTCTTAAACTCGCAAACTAGCTCTCTAAGACTTCTCTATTCATTATGAATAACATTGAGAAATGACAGATGATTCTATTTGAGATGTTTCTAGCGGCATAATCTTCCCTCCAGATGAAAACACAACTCAAGTACATAACGAATTTATGGAATATTGGGCACGGACTGGAGATATTATTTCAACACAATTAATGTCGTTTACAGATTAAATGAACTGAAGTTGGTTTAATTGGCTACTGCGTCAGGAAAAATCAATCTTTGATCAGCCAGTTTATCCAGCCCATGTGCCTCAATAATCGGCCTTCAGTCCAAGGGGCACACTTAAGATGGGCCCTTTTGGGATCCGTGGGCCCCATCAATGCCAAATGAAAACCCTTTTTGGGATACGTCAGCTCAGCTAGTGCTAAAATATTCGGCCCATGGGCCTACTCGGGCCAGTTAAGGACCAAAAGTGATGGGCTATGGTGGTGGGACCGTTTGGCCCAAAACAGGCCCAGCACAGGATTAGGCCTTAACTAGGGCCTGACTATGGGCCTTAATGCCTTAGTTAAGGCCCAAATGTAATGGGTACAATCTTGGACCTTTGGAGGCATGGCAATTGCCCTCCGAGCCCACCCATGATGGAACATGACGGGGTCCCGTAAATATGAATGAATTACATCACATTCTATTAGAAAATTAGACCGACTTACAAATCCATCAATATAGATGCACGAGCTCTTTTTGGCTCATCTACGCAGTACATAGGAAGAGCGCACTATTAGTATTGATAGATTACTAAATGAGCTCATTATATATTCGTGGAGATGTGCTCGATTTTGTGAGCTTGCTTCCGAATAGTACATAAATCTATCGTGAATATGAGTATATCACATCCAATAAATTTATGGCCGTAGTAAATCTAGGTGAATTGTGGAGACTCGTGGTAAGCAATTTAGTCATAGTATTTGATGTAATTATACATCATAAAACTTAGATGTGATCATCATGATAATGAGCATATCTAACCATGTGAGTGTATCAGCCCATTCGACCATAAACTAAAATCAATAATAAGCTTGAGGATGAATTAGATCACTCGAGCTCATCCTGTTCACGCAACGTGACCGAGTTGGGCAAAGTTAGGGCTACTTTTAATGGTATTGGTCCCAACAACAAGCCGAAATCCCTTACGTCGACATTTATTTTGTGTAAGAACCGAATCACACGTTGGTGAGAGTGTTTGCACTTCAGTGATACATTTGTTACCATTTTAAAAATTTTCAAGAGTTATGAGTATTCAAAGACATTATTCGCAAACTAAGGTTATTTTGGCATAGGATTTGAGCGGATCTTTCGGGGTCACATCTATATATTCGTGTTTGTTGCACTTTTGCATTATTATTGGATAATAGAAGGTTGATCATTTGTGCTAACTATTCAATGCATCATATATCAAAGTCCACCACCCTTGTCTGGTTCAAGAGCTAGCAGTCTCATCTACCATTTTGTGAGGTATATGCTGTAATATTTGTTCCTATTTGACTGGTAAGATTGACGGTCAACAAAAGAAAATGAAGTGAACGTCTCAGCTATTAAGGAGGCCGAGAGCACGCGCAGGAAGATAGGGAAGGAGAGAACAGAAAAGAAGGAAAGAAGAAAGAAGAGAGAAGGAAAAAGAAAGAAGAGGGCGTTTGCGCATACATGCAAACCGGGATCTCATCAAGCTTGATTTACTTCAATTCACGAGATCCAGTAGTGTCCTAATTGAAGTAGC
>JAGVVM010020802.1:0-24431 GCA_019149425.1 Psidium friedrichsthalianum | reverse complement strand
AAAGGATCACGGCTGAGTGATTTGAAAGAAGAAGAAAATGCGACGGTGTCGAGTGAAGCGGAGAAGCTGGAAGCTATGCAGAAGCAAAGAGCAGAAAGTGATTTGGTGTCAATGGAGAACACTCGAGATACAGAGACTGAGCTATTTCCCTGGCTAGTGAAAAAGGACGCCGGTCCTCATGCTGCTTTGGAAGAAGTTCATTCGTATTCATCATATTCAGGATCAGAATTGGGTTCACATTGCTCAGAATCAGAATCTGAAGACACAGATAAGAAGAGGAAGATCGAAGCAAGTCCGGAATATCATGAGAGAGAAACATCGGAAAATGTAGTTTTGCATATGCTGAACACTGTAGAGCCAGAGGTTGAACCCTCTTCCTTGGAAGTAAACAAAGACACTGCTTCTGAGGAAGTTGATTCATATTCCTCGGAACAAGAATCTGAAGTTGATTCATATTCTTCGGGACCGGAATATGAATATGGAGATAAAAAGGCGAGGACAGAAGCAAGTCTAGCATATAACGATATTATGCACATACCGAAAATGCGAAAGGAGAGTTCTCCACAGGCTACTTTGGATAGTACTGATGCCTCAGTTGGCATGTTAGGCGGTGGTGGAAAACAAGATGGGAGACCATCAGAAGGATGGGGTGCCATTAACTATGATTCTATAGTCGACCATCTCATCAAGTCCATCAAAAAATCTGACATTGGAAAAATTGGAATATATGGCAGAAACGAGGTTGGAAAAGCTTTTGTCATTGAAGCTTTGAAGGAATCTGCAGTTTTGAGGAATCTATTTGATAGAGTCATCTGTGTTACTGTTCCTCTGAACTGCGACATGGAAAAGGTGCAAAAGGAGATTGCTGGACAAATATCTTCTGATTTAGCCGAAGCCAATGCAGTTGATATGCCACATTCGGCGGTGAATGCATTGGAAGGCCTCAAATTTTTGCTCATTCTCGTTGGCATTAATCAACACGTGAAGCTGGAGACATTGAGAATTCCTGATTCAACACCACCAGTTGGTAGCACGATAGTCTTTGTGGCTGGATCAGGGCAAGCGTGCGATGAAATTGAAGTGGACGAGAAAATATGTTTGGACGATCTGTTGCTGCGCGAATTATTTCGTCACAATGTGGGTGAAGTTGTTTATCATCCTAAAAAAGTCCTAGCTAGGAAAATAGTTAGCGTGTGCAGGCCATATTCGCACGCCGTTATTCTAGTGGCAAGGGCACTGCAAAATGTTGATGACCTTTTAATCTGGAAACGTGCGCTTGAAAGACTGTCTGTTCGACCTGCAAGTCATGAAGTAGGTGTAGAAGCCCTTATGGTCAATGTATTGAGATTCAGCATTGACCAACTAGAAGATGATAAGACTAGAAGATGCTTGAAAAATCTTGCTCTTTGTAACGATTATCATGAGATTGCATCTGAGTCTGCTATCGGCCTGTGGGTCAGTGATGGTATTGTAGAAGACCATGATGAAGGCCAAAAAGTTCTAAAAAATCTTGTCAATGCTAACCTGCTCGAAGTTGATGAGAAGGGACAATTTGTGAAGTTTCAAGATCAGGATCGGGATATATTAGTGAACTTAATATTTCAACCCGAGGAAAATCGTGTGTTTCTGATGAGGGGTGGCTTGGATTTGACAGAGCCACCAGAGGTTGAGGAATGGGAGAGTGCAAAAGAGATATGTTTGATGCATACTGGGATTTCTGAGCTGCCGCAGGAACCAAGGTGCCCTTCACTTTCGTCGTTATATCTGCAAAGAAATTACAAGCTGAGAAACTTTCTTCTTCATTTTTCAATCAGATGCCTGCTCTAGAAGTTTTGAATCTGTCCAGAACCCGCATTCGGTGCTTGCCAGAGTCCATATCTCAACTTGTCAGCCTGAAAAGACTCTTCTTGAATGATTGTGTCCTTCTGAGATCGATATCGCCAGCAATTGGAAGCTCAAGCAGCTGGAGGTATTTGATCTTGAGGGGACGAAGATTACAAATCTTCCCAAGGAAATTGAATGTTTAACTAATCTGACTTGTTTGGGAATCTCAATTTCTGGAACTAAACCTTCAAATGACTCTAATACAGTGATTCCTCATGGGGTAATGTCTTCTCTATTACACTTGGAAGAACTGAATCTTGATGTGGATCCGATGCTGAATGGTGGAATACATGTGCTGAAAGTGTTGTAGCTGAAGTTTGCAAAATGAGAAGGTTAAGCACTATCAAGTTCTCCTTTCCGACATTGGAACTTTTCAGGCAGTTTAATCAGCTTAGGAAATCGATGGGGCATCCGTCCTTAGCTCAATTCAGATTTCTTATTGGCAATCATGCTAACCGCATCATGAATCAGCTACCATCAGATATTGAATTCGAGCTGGAACGGTGCGAACGATACTTGAGGTACATAAATGGTGACGGTGTCTTCACGGATATTGAGGACATCCTCCAACAATCAGACGCGTTATTCTTAGAAAGGCATGCTAATCTCAAGACACTGTCTGAACTAGGAATAAATAGCATGGAGCAACTCAAATGGTGTGTTCTGGGAGAGTGCAATGAGCTTGAAGTGCTCATAGATGCATCTGATGCCATGCATCAAGAGGCTTTGACTGAATCTCACTGCAAAAGCATCTGTCTTGAATCGCTCGAGTTTCTGTGTGTGTATTCCATGAGAAACTTGAGAGACATTTGGAAGGGTCAGTGCAGAAGGGATGTTTAGCTTCTCTCAAGTTGTTGACACTGCGTAAATGCCCCGAGTTGACAGTTTTTTCTCACGCGAGATTCTTGATAATCTCAACAATCTGGAAGAGGTCACAATTGAGGACTGCCCAGCCATCAAAAGCCTAATTAGCTGCGAAACTTCTACTGGCAAAGTCCCGGAGACGTCTTATTTCCTCCCTGTGTTGAAGAAGTTGTCACTCCATTACGTACCTCAACTTTCCAGTATATCCTGTGGGCTACGGATCGCACCGAGGTTGGAAAGGTTGAGTTTTACAACTGCCCGAGTCTTGAGTCTCTTTCGACCGATGAAGTTTCCGGTGAGCATTTGAAGAAAATCAGAGGGGAGAGGAGTTGGTGGAAGGACTTGGAATGGCGTGGCCACAAACCAGATAACTTGGACGCTATTTTTGTCCCGATCGACACAAGCGACGTCCCTTGACTCTCTCTGTATGTCTGTGTAATTCTGACTGTTGGAACTGCCGAACAAGTCAGTGGGAACTTCAGTTGCTTAATGTTTACTGTATCGTATCAATATCGCTAGTTTAACTTTGATGATTGCTGCCTTCCTAATGGCAGGCCTTACTAGCCGACTCTTCTTTCCTGTCAGTTTGATGAGAGGACCCTGAGATAATGAATGACTCGGTGGGGCTCGAATGGCCATCATCAGGTCGGTCGAAGTAAGTGATAAAGAGTGGAAAATGAGATCTGCACTTGAAGAATTTTGTCCCCGAGTGTTTGATTTTGCTAAAAGCAATCATCCTGGACATTAGAATGCCAGGCCATTGTACGGCGCAGCCGAAGGAACTTTCGATTCTGCCGGGAAGCAGAATCGATTAGGAGCCCGCTTTCCATTCACAAAGTATAGTTCCCTTACTTCCTGTTACAAGAACTGTGAGTTGAGTCTCTTAGCCAGAGAAACTAGTCAGGCTGCTAGAGGTCTCTGTCTGCCGCTCCCTTAAGTATAACCATCCCTGTAACCTTGATGGGCAACAGTCAAGAAAATAATTTTTGCCATGAACGATGGAGTAGAATGTCAGGACACCCATTCCCCCGCATGCCTTCTTCAAAATATTGTACTTTTGAGGCATGTACAGGACCTCCAAATGCCTGCCTGAGGTGGATCTAATGCATGGATTCACCTTTGAATATGCCACCACATTGCAAATGGCCTTCTTGACATCGTTGCGTCGATGTCGAGCCAGAATGTCTTCCAAACACTGAACGTTCTTCTCCGTGAAATCGGTGCCATAGTTTGTTGGGGATTTTCTTGAGGGTATAGGTATCATCTGAGGGAAGCTTCTTGGCAAGGACAAGCTTCAGGTGTTCGCCCGTGCAATTCTTCCCAATCATTGGGTTATTGTGTCTTGTCATCGTTGAATTCTACTTGTTATGGGGACAAAGCCTGGCTTGTATAAGTTGTTGTCGTGGAACATAATGAATGAGTCCCACGTTAATTGCCCGACGAACTCCGAATGGAGTTGGAAAGTGTTGTAGTTATCGTTCATCACTGCGATATTTAAAACGCGATTAAATCGTAAGAAGAAAGGAAGTATATGACATCCACAAGTGATTTTAGAAAGCTAGAGCATTTGGAAGTTGGGAATAGCTACTTTGTGCCAATCGATCGTCCCTATGGGGAACGGGAAAGACTGGTGGAGAATGTGAGATGCGTGGAGTCTTCAGTTTCCGTCCTCTCTAACCTCTCTTCGGATGAGAAATATGAGGATTGGAAAGGCTATCAAGCATTGCTCACGGCCATCTCCCCTCTCTCAACGGCCACGTAAAAGTTTGTGTCTCACCAGCGGGTCTTTGCTTAGCTTTTGTCACTCTGTTGTGTCTCACGAATGGGTCCTTGCACCGATTTCACTGGACTGCACGGGAGGCGCACAGGATCAGTCCTCTAAGACTAGCCCTTGTTTTACACTCTTAAACTCGCAAACTAGCTCTCTAAGACTTCTCTATTCATTATGAATAACATTGAGAAATGACAGATGATTCTATTTGAGATGTTTCTAGCGGCATAATCTTCCCTCCAGATGAAAACACAACTCAAGTACATAACGAATTTATGGAATATTGGGCACGGACTGGAGATATTATTTCAACACAATTAATGTCGTTTACAGATTAAATGAACTGAAGTTGGTTTAATTGGCTACTGCGTCAGGAAAAATCAATCTTTGATCAGCCAGTTTATCCAGCCCATGTGCCTCAATAATCGGCCTTCAGTCCAAGGGGCACACTTAAGATGGGCCCTTTTGGGATCCGTGGGCCCCATCAATGCCAAATGAAAACCCTTTTTGGGATACGTCAGCTCAGCTAGTGCTAAAATATTCGGCCCATGGGCCTACTCGGGCCAGTTAAGGACCAAAAGTGATGGGCTATGGTGGTGGGACCGTTTGGCCCAAAACAGGCCCAGCACAGGATTAGGCCTTAACTAGGGCCTGACTATGGGCCTTAATGCCTTAGTTAAGGCCCAAATGTAATGGGTACAATCTTGGACCTTTGGAGGCATGGCAATTGCCCCTCCGAGCCCACCATGATGGAACATGACGGGGTCCCGTAAATATGAATGAATTACATCACATTCTATTAGAAAATTAGACCGACTTACAAATCCATCAATATAGATGCACGAGCTCTTTTTGGCTCATCTACGCAGTACATAGGAAGAGCGCACTATTAGTATTGATAGATTACTAAATGAGCTCATTATATATTCGTGGAGATGTGCTCGATTTTGTGAGCTTGCTTCCGAATAGTACATAAATCTATCGTGAATATGAGTATATCACATCCAATAAATTTATGGCCGTAGTAAATCTAGGTGAATTGTGGAGACTCGTGGTAAGCAATTTAGTCATAGTATTTGATGTAATTATACATCATAAAACTTAGATGTGATCATCATGATAATGAGCATATCTAACCATGTGAGTGTATCAGCCCATTCGACCATAAACTAAAAATCAATAATAAGCTTGAGGATGAATTAGATCACTCGAGCTCATCCTGTTCACGCAACGTGACCGAGTTGGGCAAAAGTTAGGGCTACTTTTAATGGTATTGGTCCCAACAACAAGCCGAAATCCCTTACGTCGACATTTATTTTGTGTAAGAACCGAATCACACGTTGGTGAGAGTGTTTGCACTTCAGTGATACATTTGTTACCATTTTAAAAATTTTCAAGAGTTATGAGTATTCAAAGACATTATTCGCAAACTAAGGTTATTTTGGCATAGGATTTGAGCGGATCTTTCGGGGTCACATCTATATATTCGTGTTTGTTGCACTTTTGCATTATTATTGGATAATAGAAGGTTGATCATTTGTGCTAACTCATTCAATGCATCATATATCAAAGTCCACCACCCTTGTCTGGTTCAAGAGCTAGCAGTCTCATCTACCATTTTGTGAGGTATATGCTGTAATATTTGTTCCTATTTGACTGGTAAGATTGACCGGTCAACAAAGAAAATGAAGTGAACGTCTCAGCTATTAAGGAGGCCGAGAGCACGCGCAGGAAGATAGGGAAGGAGAGAACAGAAAAGAAGGAAAGAAGAAAGAAGAGAGAAGGAAAAAGAAAGAAGAGGCGTTTGCGCATACATGCAACCGGGATCTCATCAAGCTTGATTTACTTCAATTCACGAGATCCAGTAAGTGCACGCACCCTTCGTTCATCTAATTGAAGTAGCTTTTGAGATTATGATACAAATTCGAAATTATGTGAACTTTGAGCCGCGAAATCCAATTTTGGAGTTATTTGAGATACAGGATTTCATGGAAATGGTGGGTTATGACGTTGTTAAGCCGTGGGGTTTGATGCGAGTTTATTTCAACCAACAATAGAAGTTTGATGGATCACAGATACTTTGATATTGTTGGTTGCGTTTGAGGCTCCTTGCTTCGGAAGGAAAGACTTCTATCGTTGGTGTTTTTTTTTTTTTTTTTGGTCTGGGAGTGCACTAACGCATCAATCTGAACTCCAAGCACTATACCGTGTCATTACCTTTTTCCTGTTAAGAATCGAGGTGTGACATATGCTCCTCTGAGGCTTACCTTCTCAACAAATTTTCGGGAATCAACAAACGGATACATAGAAATTGAGCCATGAGCAGCACCAATGCAGAATGGAGGCTAGAATTGCCAGAACTAGACAAGACCAATCTCAATAAGACCATCAACACCAAACAGAAAACGGTTAAGGAACGAAGGTTGGGCTTATCAGAATCAGACAAGAGCACGAAATTCAAGAAGCCTGCTCCATCTCCGACGATAATCATCAACCGTGACGGCTCCAACTTTAAGAAAATAGTCGAGGAATTCACCGGAATCCCTTCGCTCAGCGCGGGGGCGATGAGCTTAGGAGACTTATGCGGGATCTTAATGATGGCTCTACTCCTAGGAAGAGGTGATCAATTAATTAATCACGTGATTTTCTTTTTCTGTTGTTGCATGCATGGCCTATGTCCTTGATGCTTGCATGCGGACATTATCGTTGTATGACTTTGCGACGGCAACCAAATCATGGGATTGTTTCTTGCTTATGTGTTGCAGAGACGCGACGCAGCAGTGGAGACAGCGAGTCCGAGTCAATCCAGCCTCGGGATTCAAAGAAAATCCTGGACGATGGGTACAGTTGGAGGAAGTACGGTCAGAAGGACATTCTTGTATCCAAATATCCAAGGTAAGTTGAGAGACGATCAGTTCTTCAACGAGAAAAGTCTCAAAAAACGAAAAGCATTAAACTTATTGTATTAATTCAGTCATACACATTTTACCCTTGTACCAATTGAGTTTATCCAACTAACTTTAGTTGGAAATAGCTGATGTGGACATCGATCGTCCCACGTGACATTACCAACGCTGATGTGGATTTTTTTTAGTATTTTAAATATATATTTTCTCTCTTTTTTAAAATTATTTTTTTGATTGAGGGACGTCATGCACTCGTTGGGAGTCGGTAGGGGTTGGTTGGCTATCCTCGTCGACCCTCAATAAAAAAAAATGTACAAAAGAAAAAAAGAAGGTTAAAAACCAAAAAATAAATAAATATAGAAGAATGATTTCTCCTATTCTTTTTTGAGAATTGAAGACATTAAAAATATCAACATGGGTACAAGGTTTGTGTCTGGCTTTTTTTGTACCTGCGTTGTGATTAGCTAATATATTCTTACCTTACAAAAAAAAAAATCAATATCAGCGCTAACTATGCTACGTAGGACAATCAATACCCACGTCAGCGATTTTCAGCCAAAATTGGCCGGATAGACTCAATTGGCACAAATAAAATATGTTTAGGATTGAATTGGCACAAATACAATAGATCTATGACTTTTTTCTTTTTACACTTTTCCCATTCTTCCATCACCACAAAGATTCACTAGAACATATTCCTTTGTTCAAGTAAACCCCTTAATGCTCTTTGCCTTTCTCACTCCTAGTCCAAATTCATCCCCGGCATGTTACATTGGTGGACTTGAGATAAGCCACATCCTCCAAAACGTGACGTTAAAAGGAAGAAACTCGATACTTGTCCCCTTATGTGATAGGAGTAGAGAGATTTCTTCCATTTTTCATCATATGGAAAGTTAAAGTCTCAATAAAACTTAATGAAAGACGTCGTCATTTGCCAACCTGACAATCTAACAGTACTGTTAGGGATTATACAATCTCAATAGATTCACACACCATCGTCGCGTGTTTTGCATAAAACCACTAATTGATTGAGCGATCGTATGATGAGAAAAAAAAATTGATAGTACTGTTAGATGTCAGGTTGGCAAATGACGACGTCTTTCATTAAGTTTTATTGAGACTTTAACTTTCCATATGATGAAAAATGGAAGAAATCTCTCTACTCCTATCACATAAGGGGACAAGTATCGAGTTTCTTCCTTTTAACGTCACGTTTTTGGAGGATGTGGCTTATCTCAAGTCCACCAATGTAACATGCCGGGGATGAATTTGGACTAGGAGTGAGAAAGGCAAAGAGCATTAAGGGGTTTATTTGAACAAAGGAATAATGTTCTAGTGAATCTTTGTGGTGATGGAAGAATGGGAAAAGTGTAAAAAGAAAAAAGTCATAGATCTATTGTATTTGTGCCAATTCAATCCTAAACATATTTTATTTGTGCCAATTGAGTCTATCCGGCCAATTTTGGCTGAAAATCGCTGACGTGGGTATTGATTGTCCTACGTAGCATAGTTAGCGCTGATATTGATTTTTTTTTTTGTAAGGTAAGAATATATTAGCTAATCACAACGCAGGTACAAAAAAAGCCAGACACAAACCTTGTACCCATGTTGATATTTTTAATGTCTTCAATTCTCAAAAAAGAATAGGAGAAATCATTCTTCTATATTTATTTATTTTTTGGTTTTTAACCTTCTTTTTTTTCTTTTGTACATTTTTTTTATTGAGGGTCGACGAGGATAGCCAACCAACCCCTACCGACTCCCAACGAGTGCATGACGTCCCTCAATCAAAAAAATAATTTTAAAAAGAGAGAAAATATATATTTAAAATACTAAAAAAAATCCACATCAGCGTTGGTAATGTCACGTGGGACGATCGATGTCCACATCAGCTATTTCCAACTAAAGTTAGTTGGATAAACTCAATTGGTACAAGGGTAAAATGTGTATGACTGAATTAATACAATAAGTTTAATGCTTTTCGTTTTTTGAGACTTTTCTCGTTGAAGAACTGATCGTCTCTCAACTTACCTTGGATATTTGGATCCAAGAATGTCCTTCTGACCGTACTTCCTCCAACTGTACCCATCGTCAGGATTTTCTTTGAATCCGAGGCTGGATTGACTCGGACTCGCTGTCTCCACTGCTGCGTCGCGTCTCTGCAACACATAAGCAAGAAACAATCCCATGATTTGGTTGCCGTCGCAAAGTCATACAACGATAATGTCCGCATGCAAGCATCAAGGACATAGCCATGCATGCAACAACAGGAAAAAGAAAATCACGTGATTAATTAATTGATCACCTCTTCCTAGGAGTAGAGCCATCATTAAGATCCCGCATAAGTCTCCTAAGCTCATCGCCCCCGCGCTGAGCGAAGGGATTCCGGTGAATTCCTCGACTATTTTCTTAAAGTTGGAGCCGTCACGGTTGATGATTATCGTCGGAGATGGAGCAGGCTTCTTGAATTCGTGCTCTTGTTGATTCTGATAAGCCCAACCTTCGTTCCTTAACCGTTTTCTGTTTGGTGTTGATGGTCTTATTGAGATTGGTCTTGTCTAGTTCTGGCAATTCTAGCCTCCATTCTGCATTGGTGCTGCTCATGGCTCAATTTCTATGTATCCGTTTGTTGATTCCCGAAAATTTGTTGAGAAGGTAAGCCTCAGAGGAGCATATGTCACACCTCGATTCTTAACAGGAAAAAGGTAATGACACTGTATAGTGCTTGGAGTTCAGATTGATGCGTTAGTGCACTCCAGACCAAAAAAAAAAAAAAAACACCAACGATAGAAGTCTTTCCTTCCGAAGCAAGGAGCCTCAAACGCAACCAACAATATCAAAGTATCTATAATCCATCAAACTTCTATTGTTGGTTGAAATAAACTCGCATCAAACCCCACGGCTTAACAACGTCATAACCCACCATTTCCATGAAATCCTGTATCTCAAATAACTCCAAAATTGGATTTCGCGGCTCAAAGTTCACATAATTCGAATTTGTATCATAATCTCAAAAGCTACTTCAATTAGATGAACGAAGGGTGCGTGCACTTACTGGATCTCGTGAATTGAAGTAAATCAAGCTTGATGAGATCCCGGTTGCATGTATGCGCAAACGCCTCTTCTTTCTTTTTCCTTCTCTCTTCTTTCTTCTTTCCTTCTTTTCTGTTCTCTCCTTCCCTATCTTCCTGCGCGTGCTCTCGGCCTCCTTAATAGCTGAGACGTTCACTTCATTTTCTTTGTTGACCGGTCAATCTTACCAGTCAAATAGGAACAAATATTACAGCATATACCTCACAAAATGGTAGATGAGACTGCTAGCTCTTGAACCAGACAAGGGTGGTGGACTTTGATATATGATGCATTGAATGAGTTAGCACAAATGATCAACCTTCTATTATCCAATAATAATGCAAAAGTGCAACAAACACGAATATATAGATGTGACCCCGAAAGATCCGCTCAAATCCTATGCCAAAATAACCTTAGTTTGCGAATAATGTCTTTGAATACTCATAACTCTTGAAAATTTTTTAAATGGTAACAAATGTATCACTGAAGTGCAAACACTCTCACCAACGTGTGATTCGGTTCTTACACAAAATAAATGTCGACGTAAGGGATTTCGGCTTGTTGTTGGGACCAATACCATTAAAAGTAGCCCTAACTTTTGCCCAACTCGGTCACGTTGCGTGAACAGGATGAGCTCGAGTGATCTAATTCATCCTCAAGCTTATTATTGATTTTAGTTTATGGTCGAATGGGCTGATACACTCACATGGTTAGATATGCTCATTATCATGATGATCACATCTAAGTTTTATGATGTATAATTACATCAAATACTATGACTAAATTGCTTACCACGAGTCTCCACAATTCACCTAGATTTACTACGGCCATAAATTTATTGGATGTGATATACTCATATTCACGATAGATTTATGTACTATTCGGAAGCAAGCTCACAAAATCGAGCACATCTCCACGAATATATAATGAGCTCATTTAGTAATCTATCAATACTAATAGTGCGCTCTTCCTATGTACTGCGTAGATGAGCCAAAAAGAGCTCGTGCATCTATATTGATGGATTTGTAAGTCGGTCTAATTTTCTAATAGAATGTGATGTAATTCATTCATATTTACGGGACCCCGTCATGTTCCATCATGGGTGGGCTCGGAGGGGCAATTGCCATGCCTCCAAAGGTCCAAGATTGTACCCATTACATTTGGGCCTTAACTAAGGCATTAAGGCCCATAGTCAGGCCCTAGTTAAGGCCTAATCCTGTGTGCTGGGCCTGTTTTGGGCCAAACGGTCCCACCACCATAGCCCATCACTTTTGGTCCTTAACTGGCCGAGTAGGCCCATGGGCCGAATATTTTAGCACTAGCTGAGCTGACGTATCCCAAAAAGGGTTTTCATTTGGCATTGATGGGGCCCACGGATCCCAAAAGGGCCCATCTTAAGTGTGCCCCTTGGACTGAAGGCCGATTATTGAGGCACATGGGCTGGATAAACTGGCTGATCAAAGATTGATTTTTCCTGACGCAGTAGCCAATTAAACCAACTTCAGTTCATTTAATCTGTAAACGACATTATTGTGTTGAAATAATATCTCCAGTCCGTGCCCAATATTCCATAAATTCGTTATGTACTTGAGTTGTGTTTTCATCTGGAGGGAAGATTATGCCGCTAGAAACATCTCAAATAGAATCATCTGTCATTTCTCAATGTTATTCATAATGAATAGAGAAGTCTTAGAGAGCTAGTTTGCGAGTTTAAGAGTGTAAAACAAGGGCTAGTCTTAGAGGACTGATCCTGTGCGCCTCCCGTGCAGTCCAGTGAAATCGGTGCAAGGACCCATTCGTGAGACACAACAGAGTGACAAAAGCTAAGCAAAGACCCGCTGGTGAGACACAAACTTTTACGTGGCCGTTGAGAGAGGGGAGATGGCCGTGAGCAATGCTTGATAGCCTTTCCAATCCTCATATTTCTCATCCGAAGAGAGGTTAGAGAGGACGGAAACTGAAGACTCCACGCATCTCACATTCTCCACCAGTCTTTCCCCGTTCCCCATAGGGACGATCGATTGGCACAAAGTAGCTATTCCCAACTTCCAAATGCTCTAGCTTTCTAAAATCACTTGTGGATGTCATATACTTCCTTTCTTCTTACGATTTAATCGCGTTTTAAATATCGCAGTGATGAACGATAACTACAACACTTTCCAACTCCATTCGGAGTTCGTCGGGCAATTAACGTGGGACTCATTCATTATGTTCCACGACAACAACTTATACAAGCCAGGCTTTGTCCCCATAACAAGTAGAATTCAACGATGACAAGACACAATAACCCAATGATTGGGAAGAATTGCACGGGCGAACACCTGAAGCTTGTCCTTGCCAAGAAGCTTCCCTCAGATGATACCTATACCCTCAAGAAAATCCCCAACAAACTATGGCACCGATTTCACGGAGAAGAACGTTCAGTGTTTGGAAGACATTCTGGCTCGACATCGACGCAACGATGTCAAGAAGGCCATTTGCAATGTGGTGGCATATTCAAAGGTGAATCCATGCATTAGATCCACCTCAGGCAGGCATTTGGAGGTCCTGTACATGCCTCAAAAGTACAATATTTTGAAGAAGGCATGCGGGGGAATGGGTGTCCTGACATTCTACTCCATCGTTCATGGCAAAAATTATTTTCTTGACTGTTGCCCATCAAGGTTACAGGGATGGTTATACTTAAGGGAGCGGCAGACAGAGACCTCTAGCAGCCTGACTAGTTTCTCTGGCTAAGAGACTCAACTCACAGTTCTTGTAACAGGAAGTAAGGGAACTATACTTTGTGAATGGAAAGCGGGCTCCTAATCGATTCTGCTTCCCGGCAGAATCGAAAGTTCCTTCGGCTGCGCCGTACAATGGCCTGGCATTCTAATGTCCAGGATGATTGCTTTTAGCAAAATCAAACACTCGGGGACAAAATTCTTCAAGTGCAGATCTCATTTTCCACTCTTTATCACTTACTTCGACCGACCTGATGATGGCCATTCGAGCCCCACCGAGTCATTCATTATCTCAGGGTCCTCTCATCAAACTGACAGGAAAGAAGAGTCGGCTAGTAAGGCCTGCCATTAGGAAGGCAGCAATCATCAAAGTTAAACTAGCGATATTGATACGATACAGTAAACATTAAGCAACTGAAGTTCCCACTGACTTGTTCGGCAGTTCCAACAGTCAGAATTACACAGACATACAGAGAGAGTCAAGGGACGTCGCTTGTGTCGATCGGGACAAAAATAGCGTCCAAGTTATCTGGTTTGTGGCCACGCCATTCCAAGTCCTTCCACCAACTCCTCTCCCCTCTGATTTTCTTCAAATGCTCACCGGAAACTTCATCGGTCGAAAGAGACTCAAGACTCGGGCAGTTGTAAAAACTCAACCTTTCCAACCTCGGTGCGATCCGTAGCCCACAGGATATACTGGAAAGTTGAGGTACGTAATGGAGTGACAACTTCTTCAACACAGGGAGGAAATAAGACGTCTCCGGGACTTTGCCAGTAGAAGTTTCGCAGCTAATTAGGCTTTTGATGGCTGGGCAGTCCTCAATTGTGACCTCTTCCAGATTGTTGAGATTATCAAGCATCTCGCGTGTGAAAACAACTGTCAACTCGGGGCATTTACGCAGTGTCACCAACTTGAGAGAAGCTAAACATCCCTTCTGCACTGAGCCCTTCCAAATGTCTCTCAAGTTTCTCATGGAATACACACACAGAAACTCGAGCGATTCAAGACAGATGCTTTTGCAGTGAGATTCAGTCAAAGCCTCTTGATGCATGGCATCAGATGCATCTATGAGCACTTCAAGCTCATTGCACTCTCCCAGAACACACCATTTGAGTTCCTCCATGCTATTTATTCCTAGTTCAGACAGTGTCTTGAGATTAGCATGCCTTTCTAAGAATAACGCGTCTGATTGTTGGAGGATGTCCTCAATATCCGTGAAGACACCGTCACCATTTATGTACCTCAAGTATCGTTCGCACCGTTCCAGCTCGAATTCAATATCTGATGGTAGCTGATTCATGATGCGGTTAGCATGATTGCCAATAAGAAATCTGAATTGAGCTAAGGACGGATGCCCCATCGATTTCCTAAGCTGATTAAACTGCCTGAAAAGTTCCAATGTCGGAAAGGAGAACTTGATAGTGCTTAACCTTCTCATTTTGCAAACTTCAGCTACAACACTTCAGCACACGTATTCCACCATTCAGCATCGGCATCCACATCAAGATTCAGTTCTTCCAAGTGTAACAGAGAAGACATTACCCCATGAGGAATCACTGTATTAGAGTCATTTGAAGGTTTAGTTCCAGAAATTGAGATTCCCAAACAAGTCAGATTAGTTAAACATTCAATTTCCTTGGGAAGATTTGTAATCTTCGTCCCCTCAAGATCAAATACCTCCAGCTGCTTGAGCCTTCCAATTGCTGGCGATATCGATCTCAGAAGGACACAATCATTCAAGAAGAGTCTTTTCAGGCTGACAAGTTGAGATATGGACTCTGGCAAGCACCGAATGCGGGTTCTGGACAGATTCAAAACTTCTAGAGCAGGCATCTGATTGAAAAATGAAGAAGAAAGTCTTCTCAGCTTGTAATTTCTTTGCAGATATAACGACGAAAGTGAAGGGCACCTTGGTTCCTGCGGCAGCTCAGAAATCCCAGTATGCATCAAACATATCTCTTTTGCACTCTCCCATTCCTCAACCTCTGGTGGCTCTGTCAAATCCAAGCCACCCCTCATCAGAAACACACGATTTTCCTCGGGTTGAAATATTAAGTTCACTAATATATCCCGATCCTGATCTTGAAACTTCACAAATTGTCCCTTCTCATCAACTTCGAGCAGGTTAGCATTGACAAGATTTTTTAGAACTTTTTGGCCTTCATCATGGTCTTCTACAATACCATCACTGACCCACAGGCCGATAGCAGACTCAGATGCAATCTCATGATAATCGTTACAAAGAGCAAGATTTTTCAAGCATCTTCTAGTCTTATCATCTTCTAGTTGGTCAATGCTGAATCTCAATACATTGACCATAAGGGCTTCTACACCTACTTCATGACTTGCAGGTCGAACAGACAGTCTTTCAAGCGCACGTTTCCAGATTAAAAGGTCATCAACATTTTGCAGTGCCCTTGCCACTAGAATAACGGCGTGCGAATATGGCCTGCACACGCTAACTATTTTCCTAGCTAGGACTTTTTTAGGGATGATAAACAACTTCACCCACATTGTGACGAAATAATTCGCGCAGCAACAGATCGTCCAAACATATTTTCTCGTCCACTTCAATTTCATCGCACGCTTGCCCTGATCCAGCCACAAAGACTATCGTGCTACCAACTGGTGGTGTTGAATCAGGAATTCTCAATGTCTCCAGCTTCACGTGTTGATTAATGCCAACAAGAATGAGCAAAAATTTGAGGCCTTCCAATGCATTCACCGCCGAATGTGGCATATCAACTGCATTGGCTTCAGCTAAATCAGAAGATATTTGTCCAGCAATCTCCTTTTGCACCTTTTCCATGTCGCAGTTCAGAGGAACAGTAACACAGATGACTCTATCAAATAGATTCCTCAAAACTGCAGATTCCTTCAAAGCTTCAATGACAAAAGCTTTTCCAACCTCGTTTCTGCCATATATTCCAATTTTTCCAATGTCAGATTTTTTGATGGACTTGATGAGATGGTCGACTATAGAATCATAGTTAATGGCACCCCATCCTTCTGATGGTCTCCCATCTTGTTTTCCACCACCGCCTAACATGCCAATTGAGGCATCAGTACTATCCAAAGTAGCCTGTGGAGAACTCTCCTTTCGCATTTTCGGTATGTGCATAATATCGTTATATGCTAGACTTGCTTCTGTCCTCGCCTTTTTATCTCCATATCATATTCCGGTCCCGAAGAATATGAATCAACTTCAGATTCTTGTTCCGAGGAATATGAATCAACTTCCTCAGAAGCAGTGTCTTTGTTTACTTCCAAGGAAGAGGGTTCAACCTCTGGCTCTACAGTGTTCAGCATATGCAAAAACACTTTCCGATGTTTCTCTCTCATGATATTCCGGACTTGCTTCGATCTTCCTCTTCTTATCTGTGTCTTCAGATTCTGATTCTGAGCAATGTGAACCCAATTCTGATCCTGAATATGATGAATACGAATGAACTTCTTCCAAAGCAGCATGAGGACCGGCGTCCTTTTTCACTAGCCAGGGAAATAGCTCAGTCTCTGTATCTCGAGTGTTCTCCATTGACACCAAATCACTTTCTGCTCTTTGCTTCTGCATAGCTTCCAGCTTCTCCGCTTCACTTGACACCGTCGCATTTTCTTCTTCTTTCAAATCACTCAGCCGTGATCCTTTGTTCGCGACATAGCCTGCCTTTGTGTGAAGCAAATCGATCCCAAAGAACAGCTTGAGACTTCTGTATAGAAACAAATTCATGAGGCAAAGGAACAATCATATTCATAATCTACCCCGGATATATAAGACTTTCTTTCCGCAATTTATCAAACACATTTCATGATAATGCAGGTACACTTATCTAAGTAGACAACTTGAAAACAGAAAGCCAAAGTCAGCTCCTTTGTTCACCATAAACGAAATTACTGGTATGGTAATACCAAGTAATTTCGTTTATGGTGAACAAAGGAGCTGACTTTGGCTTTCTGTTTTCAATTGTCTACTAGATAAGTGTAGCTGCATTATCATGAAATGTGTTTGATAAATTGTGGAAAGAAAAGTCTTATATATCCAGGGTAGATTATGAATAATGATTGTTCCTTTGCATCATGAATTTGTTCTATACAGAAGCTGAGCTGTTCTTTGGGATCGATTTGCTTCACATGAAGGCAGGCTATGTCGCGGACAAAGGATCACTGCTGAGTGATTTGAAAGAAGAAGAAAATGCGACGGTGTCAAGTGAGCGGAAAAGCTGGAAGCTATGCAGAAGCAAAGAGCAGAAAGTGATTTGGTGTCAATGGAGAACACTCGAGATACAGAGACTGAGCTATTCCCTGGCTAGTGAAAAAGGACACCGGTCCTCATGCTGCTTTGGAAGAAGTTCATTTGTATTCATCATATCCAGGATCAGAATTGGGTTCACATTGCTCAGAATCAGAATCTGAAGACACAGAAAAGAAGAGGAAGATCGAAGCAAGCCGGAATATCATGAGAGAGAAACATCGGAAAGTGTAATTTGCATATGCGAACACTGTAGAGCCAGAGGTTGAACCCTCTTCCTGGAAGTAAACAAAGACACTGCTTCTGAGGAAGTTGATTCATATTCCTCGGAACAAGAATCTGAAGTTGATTCATATTCCTCGGAATCGAAGTTGACCGGACAGATATGAATATGGAGATAAAAAGGCGAGGACAGAAGCAAGTCTAGCATATAACGATATTATGCACATACCGAAAATGCGAAAGGAAAGTTCTCACAGGCACTTTGGATAGTACTGATGCCTCAATTGGTATGTTAGGCGGTGGTGAAAACAAGATGGGAGACCATCAGAAGGATGGGGTGCCATTAACTATGATTCTATAGTCGACCATCTCATCAAGTCCATCAAAAAATCTGACATTGGAAAAATTGGAAATATGGCAGAAACGAGGTTGGAAAAGCTTTTGTCATTGAAGCTTTGAAGGAATCTGCAGTTTTGAGAAATTTGATAGAGTCATCTGTGTTACGTTCCTCTGAACGACGACGGAAAAGGTGCAAAAGGAGATTGCTGGACAAATATCTTCTGATTTAGCCGAAGCCAATGCAGTTGATATGCCACATTCGGCGTGAATGCATTGGAAGGCCTCAAATTTTTGCTCATTCGTTGGCATTAATCAACACGTGAAGCTGGAGACATTGAGAATTCCTGATTCAACACCACCAGTTGGTAGCACGATAGTCTTTGTGGCTGGATCAGGGCAAGTGTGTGACGAGATTGAAGTGGACGAGAAAATATGTTGGACGTTGTCTGTTGCTGCGCGAATTTATGTCACAATGTGGGTGAAGTTGTTTATCATCCTAAAAAAGTCCTAGCTAGGAAAATAGTTAGCGTGTGCAGGCCATATTCGCACGCCGCATCTAGTGGCAAGGGCACTGCAAAATGTTGATGACATTTTAATCTGGAAACGTTGCGCTTGAAAGATTGTCTGTTCGACCTGCAAGTCCTGAAGTAGGTATAGAAGCCCTTATGGTCAATGTGTTGAGATTCAGCATTGACCAACTAGAAGATGATAAGACTAGAAAATGCTTGAAAAATCTTGCTCTTTGGAACGATTATCATGAGATTGCATCTGAGTCTGCTATCGGCCTGTGGGTCAGGGATGGCATTGTAGAAGACCATGATGAAGGCCAAAAAGTCCTAAAAAATCTTGTCAATGCTAACCTGCTCGAAGTTGATGAGAAGGGACAATTTGTGAAGTTTCAAGATCAGGATCAGGATATATTAGTGAACTTAATATTTCAACCCGAGGAAAATCGTGTGTTTCTGATGAGGGGTGGCTTGGATTTGACAGAGCCACCAGAGGTTGAGGAATGGGAGAGTGCAAAAGCGATATGTTTGATGCATACGGGATTTCTGAGCTGCCGCAGGAACCAAGGTGCCCTTCACTTTCGTCGTTATATCTGCAAGGAAATTACAAGCTGAGAAGACTTTCTTCTTCATTTTTCAATCAGATGCCTGCTCTAGAAGTTTTGAATCTGTCCAGAACCCGCATTCGGTGCTTGCCAGAGTCCATATCTCACCTTGTCAGCCTGAAAAGACTCTTCTTGAATGATTGTGTCCTTCTGAGATCGATATCGCCAGCAATTGGAACGCTCAAGCAGCTGGAGGTATTTGATCTTGAGGGGACGAAGATTACAAATCTTCCCAGGGAAATTGAATGTTTAATTAATCTGACTAGTTTGGGAATCTCAATTTCTGGAACTAAACCTTCAAATGACTCTAATACAGTGATTCCTTATGGGGTAATATCTTCTCTATTACACTTGGAAGAACTGAATCTCGATGTGGATCCTGATGCTGAATGGTGGAATACATGTGCTGAAGGTATAGCATCTGAAGTTTGCAAAATGAGCAGGTTAAGCACTATCAAGTTCTCCTTCCCTACATTGGAACTTTTGAGGCAGTTTAATCAGCTTAGGAAATCGATGGGGCATCCGTCTTAGCTCAATTCAGATTTGTTGTTGGCAATCATGCTAACCGCATCATGAATCAGCTACCATCAGATATTGAATTCGAGCTGGAACGGTGCGAGCGATACTTGAGGTACATAAATGGTGACGGTGTCTTCACGGATATTGAGGACATCCTCCAACAATCAGACGCGTTATTCTTAGAAAGGCATGCTAATCTCAAGACGCTGTCTGAACTAGGAATAAATAGCATGGAGCAACTCAAATGGTGTGTTCTGGGGGAGTGCAAGGAGCTTGAAGTGCTCATAGATGCACCTGATGCCATGCATCAAGAGGCTTTGAACGAATCTCACAGCAAAGCATCTGTCTTGAATCGCTCGAGTTTCTGTGTGTTTTCCATGAGAAACTGAGAAACATTTGAAGGGCTCAGTGCAGAAGGGATGTTTATCTTCTCTCAAGTTGTTGACACTGCGTAAATGCCCCGAGTTGACAGTTATTTTCACACGCGAGATGCTTGATAATCTCAACAATCTGGAAGAGATCACAATTGAGGACTGCCCAGCCATCAAAAGCCTAATTAGCTGCGAAACGTCTACTGGCAAAGTCCAGGAGACGTCTTATTTCCTCCCTATGTTGAAGAAGCTGTCACTCCATTACCTACCTCAACTCTCCAGTATATTCTGTGGGCTACGGACCGCACCGAGGTTGGAAAGGTTGAGTTTCTACGACTGCCCGAGTCTCAAGTCTCTTTCGACCGATGAAGTTTCGAGTGAGCATTTGAAGAAAATCAGGGGGGAGAGGAGTTGGTGGAAGGACTTGGAATGGCGTGGCCATAAGCCAGATCACTTGGACGGTATTTTCGTCCCGATTGACACATGCGACGTCCCTTGACTCTCTCTGTATGTCTGTGTGATTCTGACTGTTGGAACTGTCTAACAAGTCAGTGGGAACTTCAGTTGCTAATTGACTATTGTATCGAATCAATCTCTCTAGTTTTAACTTTGATAATTGCTGTCCACCTAATGGCAGGCCTTCTAGCCTACTCTTCTGTGGTTTACAAGTTTCTTCCCGTTTCTTCTGTGGTTCAAGAGAAGACCCTGAGATGATGAATGACTGGGCGGGGCTTGAATGGCGATCATCAGGTCGGTTGAAGCAAAATGATAAAGAGCTGAAAAGGTGATCTGCACTTGAAGAATTTTGTCCTCGGGTGTTTGATTTTGCTAAAAGCAATCACCTGGACATTAGAATGCCGGGCCACGGTACAGCGCAGCACCGACACAAAGGAACATTTGATTCTGCCGGGAAACGGGATTGATCAAAAGCCCCTTTATATTCTATCCAGTCCTATCCTAGCTAGAAATCCAGATGGTCAAAACATAGCTGTCAATGAAGATACTCAAGGTGCTTTATCCAGAGTAGGAATTGCTCCTTTCATTTCGGTGCCTCTTTTAAGGATACCTCTGAATTTATAGGGTTTAGTTCATCTTCACAACACACTATTTATATAGAACGATTACTTAAAAAGCTCATAATATGTTTATGCAAACATAATCGACTTCTGAGCTCGCTTACGAAAAACATAAACCTACCATGAATATGAGTGAATCACATTTGATCAATTTATGTCCATCATAAATCTTGATAATTATGAGGACTCGTTTTAAGCAATGATTTAGTCATAGATT
The DNA here is from genome assembly GCA_019149425.1 of Psidium friedrichsthalianum. Taxonomy (NCBI): domain Eukaryota; kingdom Viridiplantae; phylum Streptophyta; class Magnoliopsida; order Myrtales; family Myrtaceae; genus Psidium; species Psidium friedrichsthalianum. The sequence continues at coordinate 3,109 of JAGVVM010020802.1, read as the reverse complement.
TTGATGCAATACACATTGTAATAATTAGAATATCTATCATGTTAACTACCAAATCTAACCATATGAGCCTACCAGCGCGCTTGACATAAAACAATAATAAGCTGTGGATGAATAGATCGCTTGAGCTTATCATGTACACGCAGCATTAAAGATACTCATTTTCATTTGAGGGAGAAGAATCCAGAAATATCAAGAATCAGATCCCCTGCCATAGCTATCATGAAGGGACAAGGAAGCCCACACCTTTCATGGTGGGGGACCAATGAAAAGTGTCGGTCCTTTCGTCACATACTGTGGTGAACTAGGGCAATAAATCCAAGCGTGCCAAGAATCCGACATGCATGAGAAGTGGGACTTGGATCAACATCAACATCAACATCAACCTTTATCCCAAACTAGTTGGAGTCGGCGATCGATGAACCCGAAGTTAAAAGCTAAATTATACTAAAAAGCAAAAAATATGGGTACCAAAAAGAAAATAAAATAATAGTAATAATGAAAAATAAAATAGAAGAATAAAAAAATATAAATAAGAATAAAATATAAATAAAATATAAATATAAATATAGAAATGGGACTTGGATAAGGCAACAAATTTTGAGGTACAGCAAACACATACGCAGTAGAGGCAAATCGATGCTTGCATCGAGCGAAACAGAGCCATGAGCAGCGCCAGCACAGATTGGAGACCAGAAGTTGCAGAACTAGACAAGGCCAGTCTTAACAAGACCTCCAACGCCTGCCAAAGTACGGTTAAGGATCAAAGGCTGGGGTTATCGAAATCAGACCAAAGCACCAGATTCAAGAAGTCGGCTCGACGCCCCTACGAGAATCATCAACTGCGATACTCGAACCCTTGTTTTTACTCTTAAACTTGCAAACTAGCTTTTAAGACTTCTCTATTCATTAGGAATAACATTGAGAAATGACAGAAAATTCTATTTGAGATGTTTCTAGCGGCATAATCTTCTCTCCAGATGAAAATACAACTCAAATACATAATGAATTTATGGAATATTGGGCATGGACTCGAGATATTATTTCAACACAATTAATGTCGTTACGATTAAATGAACTGAAGTTGGTTTAATTGGCTACCGCTTCAGGAAAAATCAATCTCTGATCAGCCAGTTCATCCAGCCCATGTGCCTCAATAATGGGCCTTCAGTCCAAGGGGCACACTTAAGATGGGCCCTTTTGGGATCCGTGGGCCCCATCAATGCCAAATGAAGAACCCTTTTTGGGATACGTCAGCTTAGTTAGTGCTAAAATATTCGGCCCACGGGCCTACTCGGGCCAGTTAAGGACCAAAAGTGATGGGCTATGGTCGTGGGACCATTTGGCCCAAAAAGGTCCCACACAAGATTAGGCCTTAATAGGGCCTGACGATGACCAGCTAAGGGCCTCCAAGCCGCAGTTAAGGCCCAAATTTATGGGTGCAGGAACCTTTGGAGGGATGGCAATTGCCCCTCTGAACCCTCCCATGATGGAACATGACGGGTCCCGTAAATGTGAATGAATGATATCACACTTCCTAGAGATTAGACCGACTCACAAATCCATCAATATATATGCACGAGCTCTTTTTGGCTCATCTTCGCAGTACATAGGAAGAGTGCACTATTAGTATAGAATAGATTATTAAATGAGCTCATTATATATTCGTGGAGAAGTGCTCGATTTGTGAGCTTGCTTCCGAATATACATAAATCTCGTGAATATCAGTATATCACATCTGATAAATTCATGACCGTAGTAAATCTAGATGAGTTGTGAGACTCATGGTAAGCAATTTAGTCATAGTATTTGATGTAATTATATATCATAAAACTTAGATGTCATCATCATGATAATGAGCATATCTAACCATGCGAGTGTATCGGCCCGTTCGACCATAAAATAAAAATCAATAATAAGCTTGAGGATGAATTGATCACTCGAGCTCATCCTATTCACGCAACATGATAGAGTTAGGCAAAAGTTAGGGCTACTTTTAATGGTATTGGTCCCAACAACAAGCCGAAATTCGTTATGTCGACATCTAATTTTGAGTAAGGACCGAATCACACCTTGGTGAGAGTGTTTGTACTTCAGTGCTACATTTGTTACCGTTTTAAATTTTCAAGAGCTATGAGTATTCAAAGACATTATTCGCAACTAATGTTATTTTGACATAGGGTTTGAGGGGATCTTTCGGGGATCACATCTATATATTCGTGTTTGTTGCACTTTTGCATTATTATTGGATAATAGAAGGTTTATCATTTGTGCTAACTCAGTCAATGCATCATATGTCAAGTCCACCACCCTTGTCCGGTTCAAGAGCTATCAATTTCATCTACCATTTTGTGAGGTATATGCTGTAATATTTGTTCCTATTTGACTGGTAAGATTGACCGCTCAACAAAAAAAGAAAGCGAACGTCTCAGCTATTAAGGAGGCCGAGAGCACGCGCAGGAGATAGGGAAGGAGTGAACAGAAAAGAAGGAAAGAAGAAAGAAGAGACAAGGAAAAAGAAAGAAGAGGGTTCGCGCATACATGCAACCGGATCTCATAAAGCTTGATTTACTTCAATTCACAAGATCCGTAAGTGCGCGCACCCTTTGTTCATCTAATTGAAGTAGCTTGTGAGATTATGATACAAATTCGAATTATGTGAACTTTGAGCCACGAAATCCAATTTTAGAGTTATTTGAGCTACGGGATTTCATGGAAATGGTGGGTTATGACGTTGTTGAGCCGGGTTTGATGCGAGTTTATTTCAACCAACAATAGAAGTTTGATGATTATAGATACTTTGATATTGTTGGTTGCGTTTGAGGCTCCTTGCTCGGAAGGAAAGCTTCTATTGTGGGTCTTTTTTTTTTTTTGGTCTGGGAGGCGACTGAGGCATCAATCTGAACTCCAAGCACTATACCATGACATTACCTTTTTTGTTAAGAATCGAGGTGTGACATATGCTCCCCTTTGTTGGGAACAGGGGATCGAAAGGGAGAGAGGAGAGGTTCCGGACGGAAGTGCGTGACAAGGGAGCAGTCTCAATTCGAGTCTTACACCAGCCAGAAAGGTATGTGTTGCTGCCTCGAGGCTAGCAGGCGGAGAGCTGAGG
>JAGVVM010020801.1:0-14675 GCA_019149425.1 Psidium friedrichsthalianum | reverse complement strand
AAGGAAAAATTAATTACCTATTTTAAATTTTAGCCTAATGAGCCCATTGAATGAAGTATTATGAAGCTCAAGCTTGCCTTGATTCAACTCATCAACTTACTCGTGATCCTTTATGACGTTCGAGTGGAGTGTTACCAATCTCATACTTGATTCCAATTGACTTTTTAACAATTGAACGTGACTCAGACTTTACATATCATTCAAATCATATATGATGCATATCGAAGCCGAATGGCACTCTACTAAAGCACATTAATTCCAAAGCCTAAGCAACTTTTATGCGGGACATAACTGTATTTCACTTTGATATACAGAAAGATATTGAATGTTGCTTGCGCAAAATATATTCTACACTCAGATGAGTAGGGGAGCACATGCAACCATTATGTCAGTCGTGTATATATACACTCTTGCTTCCATCATTGCGAATGAGGTGGAAGTATATAGATTAAGGCATTTCATACCTTCATTTGGCTCCACGCATCCCAATCATCTTTAATATTGCTATTCGAAAGGTTGAGTACAAGCAATCTACTAAAGTGAAGGTTTTCTGCCTGGAAAGTCGTTTGCCATGTATGCCAAGAAAGCCATCTTAGCTTCGAAAGAAGATCCCTGAAGTCGCCAGAAAAATCCGAGCCTTTCACTCGAAGGAACCTCAGTTTTGGCAGAGCAGCTAATTCTTCATTTACCAAGTTGCGGCTATTGTCACTAGAGGTCAGGCTCAGGGCTTCTACATCTTCATTTCTCTGCCAACAGAGAGTCGAGATTAATTGAGTGCACAACAGGTAATGCTCTTACGGAGCTATAAAGAAAGGAAGCATATGAACAATCGTAGACAATTTCTCTAATAGGGAACCTGCAATGACATGTGCCTTTTTCCCAGCAAGTAGAATTCTATGTTTTCATTCACTCCATTAACAAACATTTCAGCTTCCATTTGAAGGTAGCTTCTTAATCATTTCTCCATTTCCTGTTTTCTATCTTTCCAGAAATATAATTATCATGTCAATTCCAATCTTCCTAGTTTTTTTTTTGTTTTCACTGTAATTGTGTTTGAAAGTAATTTAAAAATTCCAATCGGATATCACGTGAAAGGGTGCTTCATTCTTTCATAATTGTCAGAAAACTATTTTCCATCCTATAGAACCTAGAAAAAAAAACTAACTATTAGGCAATCTATTTGGTCTCGCTTCACCAATATACAGTACCTTTTGACCCAATTGTTTTGAGAGAGAGCTGTCACACTCACAGGACAAATGGTAAGTTAAACAAAGCTAACTATCAAATGAAAAAATAAAAAATTATGCCACATAATCTTCCATTTTACCTGTTTTCTCTTCAGTAGTTCTACAATATGATCATGTTCCCACACCCTACTAGATTTTGGAGTATGTTCTTCATGGACGATATGCCTCCCCAAATCTCGAATTTGGTCGTGCATCCAAAGCTTTTTACCCATAATTTTAATCAAGGACCGTTGCTGGAGGACACGAATTGCAGTCTCAGGATAGTACTTACAGTCATCCCACATAATAATTGGATATGTTTGGTCCTCGTTGGTGAAAAGGCAAGCAATGTCCAGAAATACTTCTTTGTACTCCTTCCGATTCAATCCCTTATAACTGATCATTAATACTTCTCGGACAATGTCAAAACCACCCTTATTTAACATCTGCAATGTCTCTTCCAATAGCTTTTTTTGAATATCAGGTGACTCCAGGGCAAAGTTCAGCCCAAAAATATGAGAACCTATCACTTGCACGGACAAAGGAAGCATATCCACTCTGCGGACAACGTTATCTACCAAAAGAGCATACACTTCTTCAGGAGAGACTCTTCCGAATGCATGCCTACAGAACAGCTCCAATGCTTGACTAGGTTCCATTTTTTGAACTTCATAATCAAAAATTCTTTTGGGTTCTTTATTGGATAATTCCACTTGAGTCGTCAAGACTTCTCTATTTCTAGTGGTGAAGATGATCCTACTGCGTGAACCAAACCAATCATATTTTCCGGCTAGCTTTTGGAGTTGCTCTTTCTGGTCTAGATCATCAAGAACAATGAGTACATTTTTTTTACCCAACACTTTTTTGATCCCACCATCATCTTTAATCTGGTCCATAATGCCAGAACTGACATAATCTGATAACAGCCTTTTCTGCAAATCTGAAGGACCACCAGGATGTTGCCATTGGACTCGAACATCATGAAGAAAACTAAAGCCATCAAAGTGGACTCGTAATTTGTTGTACACAATTGTGGCGAGAGTTGTTTTTCCAATGCCGCCCATGCCATGGATGCCAACGTAACGTACACCATCAGAGCCAACATCCAACAATTTCATTATAGCTTGCAGCTGAGCAATATCTTCAACCAAATTTTCAGGCTCCGTCACGTGTCCTGTATTAAGCTTACGGGAAACTCCTTCAACAATTGAGTCAATTTCTTCTCCTTGGCTGCAGCAAAGCATGAAAATGCCGTTTCAGTCAAAGACATGATAGACTATAGGACTCTAGGAAACATGTAGACACATAATTCAGCTATTTCAACAACTTAAACCAACGGAAACTAAGCATTAAGATCAGTTGACTGGAAATTTTTGCAGATGTGGTTTGCAACAATTGAACAAGAGAAAAAGTGTCAAGAAAATTCCCCTTGGCGGATAAGATCCCACCCCTTTTATACGTGCAACTGCCAACCTCTACAAGAGCCTTCTTCCACCTTTTCAACTCATCAGGGCCAACATTCTTCTTGTCCGTAGGTAATCGCTTTTCCGTACAAATTGGTCTTGAGCTTAACATTACGTTTCCGTACAAAACATAAATATTCTAGGCTTTCCACATATATATAGGTTCAATTTTTTTCGTATTATAATTTCATCTCCCTAAATTTGCGGTTCCAATACATCACAACAGGGAAATTCTGCAAAATCTTTTAAGCGTCCATTTTTTGGATACATGCTTCGCGGTTGCATTTTCTGATGTTAATTATGCACTTTAAAAAAAAAATTCTGATCATGTCTTTGTCTAATTTTAAAATTGCAATACTCCTATTGATTCGACAACTTAGCACGAGATTGTTAGCATACAAAATTTTGTGATTACCATGGGAGGGGAAACATACATAAAAACTCATGATTTCCACCATATTTATTGTGATAACATGAGTAAATAGAAAGATTGATTACGTAAAATATATGATCAAGCAAAAAGTTGGGATACCTTTCGCCCAATTATCCATTAAAAGTTGGGGAGAAATTTACCGTTTGCCTTGAAGTTCCCGTCCATGTCTGCTGCCAATCTCTTGAAGTGCTTTTTCCCATTGCTGCACTTGAGAGGAGTCATACTTCCCCCTGCGCTTCAGACCAAACAAAGAAAGAAAAAAATTGTCCTTGTGCTTGCGTAAGGATTTCTTGTACCGATTGGTCTTGAGCTTCACATCGTCAGGCGTCACGTCATAAAAAATGGGGATGATTTCTTTGTTCCCATTTGGTTTTGAATGGCATTCTACCATGCATTCTACCTCACGGAGACACCACACGCTGTCAGCGAAGTGTTGAGAGAAGATGGGTATGTAGATCTGGGAATTCTTTACTGCCTTCAAAACTTCATTGATTTTTCCACCATCTTTGATTTCTTCATTGTCAAGGAAAACGCGGATTCCCGCATGTACCATGCTGCGGTAGAGGATATCAGTGAAGTTTTGGCGCGTGTCGCATCCCCTGAAACTCAAAAACACGTCGTACTCTTCTCCGGACGCATCATCCGTTATCGACGTAGACTCTGAGACCCTCTGTAAGGCCTCATCCTCTTCTCCAGACGCATCGTCCGTTCTCGATGTCGACTCCGAGTCCCTCCTCTTCGATTTCATGAGTTGTCTCAGAGCCCTGCCAGAAATTACAACTTCTAACCAGATCGAGACTTAAAAATAGGAATGTAAATCGAACGAACAGGCTGAATCGCGTCAAACTTGTACAGGAGCAAAGTTTCTTTGTTTGCTCGTTATCTGTCGACAAGAGCTCGAAGAGAAGTTGAATCAGAGCACTTACAGTACTCCTAAATCAAAACGAGGATGGTGACTAGAGCTTGAGTTCCGTTGAATTCCATCTGTGGGCCGATCCTCTCAGCTGTATTCACCCACAGAAGAGAAGCGTTCTGTAAAAGGAGCTAATTGGGAGGGTTCAGCGAAGGAAGATCGACGACAACTTCACAAGGTGAAGAGAAGGGGCGGACAGAAACAAAGAGGAGTCAATAACGGAGGGCAAGGGCAAAAGTTCTTCTGTTTGGACAATTATAGAATATTGCATGTTTCAGCAGGGTTAAAAGGGACATTGGCTAGATTTGTCTCGACTTTAAAAGTACACGTCTTTTTTCTACCATTAAGTAAATAGTAAATGATCCAGTTTTTACTTCTTCCGACCATTTCAGCCGCGTTTGGAAACAGCTTTGGGAAGGGTCTTCAAGACACTCGAAGGTCTTTGGGCCAAATATTGAGTGTTTGATAAAAAAATTGCGAACACCCTCCCATAAAAGTGGGCACTCACACTGCCAAAAGCCCAAGGCTGCCTTGGGCTACCTTAGGCATTCCGCATTTGTCGAGAATGACTAAAAAAATTTTCGTTTTGCCCTTATTGTCCTCATAATTTTTTTATTCCAAGTTTACCCTTTTTCATCAAAATGGAAACCCTATCTTTGCATCTTCTCTTCTTCCTTCTCTAGCGCAGCTGTGACACGAGATCTACGCATGCTGCCTTCGAAGCAATGCCCTCCACACACCCCCTCCTCTCCCTTGCTGGTTTCGGCAACGATGAGGCGTCGATCCCTTGAGCTTCACTCTGCCAGGTGGCCGAGGGCTAATGACAGCATCGCAAGGCCTCGTGGTTCGCGCCGATGATCTCGACCTCGCGACGGGTCGAGCCTCGCTCATCTGGGCTCGGCCTCGCCGGCGAGCCATCTGGCTCGTCGCCGGATTGGCTAGAGGTAGGGGAGGGGTGGGGAAGGGGAAAAAAAAAAAAAAATAAAAATCATAAAAAATAAAAAAAATATTAAAATATTTAGTCGATCAGTAAAAAAAACTTTCTAAATTTATGTTTACCCAACAACATTTTTCCAAAGTCGCATTTTAAAGCATTTTTCAATTACAGTTTACCAAACATTATTTGCATTTTATCAAATCTCTTTAATCAAAAGATCTCTATATTTCCTTAAAGGCTTTTCCCAAAATCAACCCAAAAATGCTACAGCTGTGCCTAACCTGCTTCGGCTCATCCCCATTTGTTTTTACGCTATATTGTCTGTCCTCCTACCAGAGCCAAAAGTCGAACTTGCCCTTTTCCTTTCGCAAGTAGCAGTAAAGAGTAAAGAGGTCCTCAACCGACAAAGTGGAACCGGGACCGATCCTGTCCACCTTGTCGTAATCCTTACATACGACAACTATATTTGGGCCCTCGAGTTTAACGAAAGAAGCATGGTTCTTCGTAGCTAAAAGATTTTCTCATTTTCTAGATAAAGAGATCTTACTTTTGGCCAGAAAAAAATAAACGAAAATAGGATTATTTGGCATTTTTTTCATTAGACCTCTAAGACAGCTAATTAGATCAATCGCAAGCAACAGTTTTACAAAAAATAGAGTCAGACCACAATAATGTCAGCTTTGGATCGTGGATTGAGTGGAAAAGGGACATATAATGCATCCGATTTCGTAATTTTCATAAGGATTGTCTGGCAAAATAGTAATGGAGAAAAATAACATATTGACCGAAAAATCAAGAATAATATACTTTTGGGATTTGTAATTAAAGACTAATGTAACCATGATGATATGGAGGGGCGGGATACCAATATTTTCTCCATGTGCGACCCCAGTGGTCCAGCACTAGTGTTATTGAACAGAAGGTAGTTGGACATTAAAAAAGGCAAAATCCCGTGAACAGTGAATAAGAAAGAGAAATAGAAACTGGCAGAATAAAAAAATTTCGAGAGGAGTTTGACAGAAGCTTCCCTGATGTAGCCGCGTTAGAGGGAGTTTGACTAGATTTGTCTCAAATTTCAAAGTGCATGTACATGTTTTTTTTTTTTTTCTTGACCTCCAAGTAAATGGTAAATGGTAAATGGTTTGGCCCAAAAAAGTACAAGAGCTAGAAGACAGAGCAGAGGCCGGCTATTCTTTGTAAAAAGAACCACGTTAAGTAAAAGTGGTTCCGACAAAAAAAAAAAAAGTAATGTGGTTGGATACCCGATGTTTTTTTTTTCTTTTTTTGTGGATACCGAATGGTGTTTATTCAGTCAACTAATCGGTCTATCCGAGATCCATTTTTTCTTCACTTTTTTTTTCAAATTTTTGAAATCCACACTTTGATTTTCTTTTCAAGTGTACGATCTGAAACTTTCATGTTATTCAAAAGTTAATACGAAAATTTAAGTTTTCTTTTTCTTCATTTTTTAATATTTGAAAAATACTTTATCTTTTTAGAAATTTGATTTTTGCTGTTTTGAGTCAATATAACCACGTCGTGTAAAAAGAGCCATTGCAACAAGATTTAGGCTCCGTTTATTTCGCGAAAAAGTGAGGTTTTTGGAAAAAAATTTTCTAGAAATTTATTTTTGAGGAAAATAATAATATTTTCCAATGTTTAGCTAAACTATGAAAAAGATCCGAAAAATATTTTTTGTTTTCTGTTTTTCCTTTCCATTTTTTTTTTTTTTAAATCCAATTTTTTTAAATTATTTATCTTCTCTTTTTCTCTTTTCTCTTTTTAATTTTTTTCCTTCTAGTTTCAAACGGTTGCTTGCCACGATGATGGCCGGCTTCTAGCCGTAGGCGAGCTCGAGGCTAGGCCAATCTCGGTGATCTTGGGGTCATTTGAGGCGAGCGAGCCACAAACTGTTGTTTACATGCAAAAATGTCACATGAACGGACAAAGAAATATGCTCGAAGATAAAAAGGGATGCGAACAGTGAAACGTTAATGTCTATACATATTTTTTAATTTTTTTTCCTAATTTAAATGGTGGCCTGACAATGTCGTGTATATATTCTCACACAAAATATACGTTCAAAAATGTCGTATATAGTAAAGTAGTTTATACGTCGTGCTTTCAACTGTTGCGACCTAAAAATCAGGATTTTTCAATTTTTAGGTTAATGGATTACCAAGTTAATTAAGTGAATTAATTAATTTAGTTCGAGCTCTCTCAAGCTCTATCAAATCGCAACTTAGGTTCAATATTTAAATGTAAAAGATTTTTCAATAAGAGTCGCCACTAATCATTTAAGGTAGGTTGATTAGAAACCTAAATAAAATAGCGGGAGAACTACTTGATTATGCTAGATTACTCTAACGCCCTTTGGTACCCTTTTATTTCATGAAAAAAATTTGATCAGGCAAGTTTGATTAAATCTTAACCTAAGTCACTAACAAAGGTTATTAGACGGGAGTACAATCAATTAAACTAACACTCAGCATCCAAGATAATTAGCAAGAGCATGCACCAGACAATCTTATCTCTTTTTGATTTTCATTTTTTTTAATGAAAAATAAACCATATGCAACGCATGAAATTATCCTAAGATGCCATGACATGAATTAAATGCAAGACTACCTTAAGCATGAATATGAGGTTAAATTAGACCACAGGACTATCCTAATGACATGCAATTTAATCAATTTAATTAACTAACATGATTAATCTATATGACATGCAACTAAATTAAACTAATATACAATGTTATGCTATGGTTTAATTAAATCGACCACATTTTATCCAAATTAATTAAAAGACTTAAACATGGAATTCTATATGTGATGCAAATCTAACATGCAACTTCAAAATGACATGGTAAAGATGACATGTAATGCATGATGACAATTTTTTATGATTTCGGATTTAAGGAAGACCACAAAATAAAACACCTTAAGAAAGTGGTCATTTTGAACTAGATTATGCATGAAATCTATCATAATCCTATCCTATCCTATCCAGATAGACTATTTAAATTACCTAAACATGCGAATTCTATTTTAAAATGCAATATTTATCTAAATGGAAAAATTATCTAGAAAATCTTACCTAAGAATTGAATATGCTGTCTACCTAGAGTGATATGCAAATCTATTTTAAAATGAAAATTATCTGCATGTAAAATATTTTAGGATTTTGAAGCATGCAGATAAAGATATGCAAGATTACGATCCAATCCAAATCAATTCACTTATGGAAAAACGAATAAACTAACTTGAGGATTTCGCAATTTCTTTCAAATTAAGTTTCGATCTAAAGTCTGATGGATCGACCCTAAAAATTCAAAATACCCGCTATGGAAATAATGATAGATAGACTTATTTCCATGTATGCGTTGCGGATTAGGCAATTTTCCCAATCGATTACATTTTGAAATCTTTTATGTATCTTGAGTATATTCAGAAGATTTTTCAAGTAGTCACAAGACTTCAAAAAAAATTCTTAGAATATCCGCAATGAATCACAATCTTTCCAATTTGGCAAATAAATCTTGCAAGATAAATTCATGGATATCCAATGTTCTATTCCAACGTGCAAATTCCAAATTAGGCAAGTCACATATTGCAATATCCTAAAAAAATGAAATTTTCAAGATACGCAAACATGTGCAAGATATGTAAAATATGCTCAGAATTTGCAATCGAATATTCAGAGTAATTCAATACCTAGATTGCAAAATATGCTTTCCTCTTTTGGACTTTTACGCCAAGCTTGACGATCAAGTTTCAGCTCTTCGGATTAGCCTGAGATGATCTTCACGCACGGCTGGACTTGTGGAAGGCTCGAGATGGTCCACACGCACGACTAGATTTGTTCCAGTAGCTCACAGCCCGAGGGACGTCAAAACTGCAATTCGTACGACGGTAGGATGTGCAACAAAGTAGATGAATAGCAGCACACAAATCTGGAAAAATCTAGCAACTTTAGTGGGTAAAGATAATGATGAAAGCGACAATTAGTCCACTAATTCCACTGGCTTGGGTTTGCTAGCACTTGTCGACAGTGAACACGCCAAAAGTGAAACTCAGCACTTCAAGTAGATGGAACAGTTCAAACTTGCGGTGATGGCGGTGGCTCAAAAGTACACGTCTGCTGCAACAGAGTTCTTCCGCTAGGAGCAGGAACGACGGCAAGAGCAGGGTGGAAATCGCACACAACTAGTAGAAGAATTGGTGGATAGCAGCTAAAAGTTCAGGCAAGAACCGTCGGGGGCAGCAGGCCCTCGGTGGAAGAGTCTCCGTTGAACGGTGGTCCTCCAATTTCGGCTCCGCCTCTCACTTTTTCTCTCAATTTTTCCGAGTGAACTCTTTGTGTATTTTCTGATTTTTTTTTTCGTGAGCTATTGTGGACTCCTCCTTTATTGACTGCGGTGAGTCCTATTTTATAGGACTGGCCCTACGCCTTCTTTTAGGAAATTGCCCATGGATCATGCGAGAATCCCCATTGATTTATTTTTTTTCTCTATTTCTCAAATCCACCGAATCAGCCAAATTATCTTGTCTTTTGAGAATGATAGATTAAATATGCCAAGTATATTCTGCACTCAATTAAGGGGATTTGCTCCTTCACCAGATTTTTTTTACACAATTCCTTATTCTGCACTCCCGTTGATATTGCCAGAGAATCATGGATCAACTCTTTCCTTTGGTCAATTCCATTGCCCCCATGTTGAACCGAATTTTATTTTGCCCACTTCCTCTTCCTTAAGTTTGTTCGAAGGAAAAAAAATTTGCTGATCTTCTTACTATTTATATTTCTTTTCTTTCTCAGAACCAAGAGAATCAACCGTGCCTATCTCACATGTGTGAGCATTTTGAAATATTTTTCTACTTAGTTTGAGCACAATATAATTTTCGGCTATGGGCCTTGGTCGAATTTGTATCACCACAAGATTATCTTAATTAAGCTCAAAACCATCCACTCGAGTCCATCCACCGTTGGTCCAAATAAAAAATGCAAGGAATAAAAAAAAAATATAATGCATGAACAAGAAGATTAATAAGCTATGCATGAAAACACAATTATTTTTTTTGGTGAAAATTAAAGTTAATTCTCATTTTTTATGAATAATAAATGATTTAAGAAAAATCAAAATTTAGGTGTCAACATCAACGAACAGGACTTCAATGAGGAAACAAGATAGCACGAGTTCTTTTATTGTTGTAGGTACCCGATGCAAATAAAGACTAGCTTATGGTTGTGTTAGATGCATCGTTTTTGTCTGTTAAAGATGGCTCTAGCCCTGTGGCGAGGCTGGGACTTGTTGAGCTTGAAGCTCATTGTTCTTGGGTGAGCTCGAGCTTGCCTAGATTTCGTGAGCTTGAGATCGCCGGCCCGCGTCATGGCCGATTGCCGAGCGGTTGGCCATCTCCGAGGTTCGTGATCGGCGAAGGAAGATGGAAGGAGGAAGGAGCAGTGAGCGAAGGAAGGAGGTAGAAGAAGAAAAGATGAAAAAAAAAGAAAAGATAAATAAAAAAATAAAAAATTGAATTTTCGAATTTCCAAAAAATAAATAAATGATGAAAAGGAAGTAAAAAATAATTATGAAGAAAGGAAGTATGAAAGTGAGTAAGAAGGAAACATTTCACCACTTTTGAAGGGTTTTCTCATGGATGGACAATGTTTTCCAAACTTAGCTTATTTTTTGTAAATCGAATGCCGAAAATTTCGAAAAATATTTTCTTAAAAGTTATTTTTCATGAAATAAATAGAGTCATAGTGAAAAAAGATCGACTATGGCTTCCCAAGGATAGGTGATCTTTGGCTAAGCGAATGCTCTGTCAATATGCAAAATACTAAAGAAGTTAAGTAACTTATTCATTCCATCTATTATAGATGACTGGTCTTGGCCAGACTTGGAGCATTTTTTTGCCGTTGGAGCCTGGAGAATTGCATCTTTCGCTGCTTTGTCGTCGCCATCGACAATCATCACTGCCGTCCAAGGTCTTTTATGATGTCTGTTCCTGGACATTTGTCGCTGGAACTATTATATGTGCATTTTCAAGAGGTGATACAACTGGCTTCCCCTGCCAAGATCAACATTTATTTCGAATTAATAATTTTTGCGGTACCTTTTATGTAGACTTGTCAAATGGATAGATCGAGTCGGAATGATCCGATCCAAATTGCCACATATAATCTATTATGATCCATTTATTACAATGCAAAATTTTCAATCTGTACCCATCCCGATTCATATTGTTAACACACTTTTATATTCAATTGAATCTAATCAGTCTATTTGAGGAGAAAAAAGAAAAAAGAAATATAACGGCAACTGCTATTTGAGGAGATGATGAAGGAAAAGTGAAAGGGATATGCCCCGCATCACTTTTGCCCAATGCATTCTTGAACTTTCCTTGAAAAAGTCAAAATGAAAACACGCCATTGAGCGGGATTCTTTTCTAGGGAAATCTCTCATGCTTGACACTAGTCGCACATCATCTTCCCTACCAAAAGCGCGATGCTCATCTCAAGCTTCTGAAAATCTGCAATTACTTTCAAATTCCATAAGAAGTTGCTCTTAAACCTCCCCAAAAAAGTTACCTCAGATTCAACATGTGCTATCAAAACCAGACGATCAAGATTGTCCGAGCGTTACTAGACGTGCATATAAAGCTATCTGCAAAATTCAATATACATTTAGGAAATCGAGAGAAATAGTTACATTTTCAAATGATATAGGCATAGTCCATTCACCGCGAAATGAGCAAGCGAGAAATAGTGAACTCAGTATATGTGCTTTGAGTTGTAACTCTAAGTGCTTGCTACGTACTTTGCCAGACTAATCAAGAAAATACGCATAACTGTGAGTTTGAGAAATAAAGCTATTAGGTGTTTCGATCACAACATCAAGTGAAATATGGTAGGAATTGATCGATGCAAACATTTCGGACAACGCAAGATTAACTCGAGCGTCAACATGTTTATGAACCTGTGCGTCAATGCATCATGCATGAGCATTTTTTTTTTGTCTATACGTCTTGGATAATTCTTTGCCATATATCTATGTCACCGCCTAAGTCATCTGCAGCCACCATTTTTCCTTTTTCTTTTTCAACTTTCGAGTTATACAAGTTAAGAAATGTAAAGCGAAGAGGAATTCTTATATAATTCAATATGTTTTGCACAAGAACACATGGGCCTATTTATAGGCTTTATTAGATAACTATGTAAGCCAACATATCAATCAAAGTATACAAACAATCAACAGAATTATCACAATCTCTAGTATAAGAAATTATACTACATATCCCTAATTATCGCTAATATTCTTCCTTAAACTCAAGATGTCTAAGTAAGCTTGAGTTTGAAATCAAATGTAACAGAACCATGAAAACTTGTTTCTCTATGAAATCAGCACCCAATGGAGGCCTTGAGGGAATTTTTTCATCAGTGAACACAATGTAGCTATTAGCCATGATGTCCCCGAGCATCTGAACTCTTGATTTAGTGGGGATGCTTTTTTTTTTTTATTGAAACCCTTGCGATAAGGTAGTAGAAGTGCTTCCCAGTATGACATTCCCAAAAAGCCAAAAAGTGGTTAAGGGAACAAGCTATCTTTTCAAAAGTTTCGCAGACTTCAAGTGAATGCGCTGTCACCATCCTTGCTATCCCCAACCCCTACCTCACCGCCTCTGACCTCACGTATCGCATCTCCCCGCCTCCCTCTCCATATCCTCACCTCCTTGACCTCCACATCTCCCTTCAGATTCGCGGGTCGCCAGTGTGTTTGGCAAGTTGACCGCACGTCGAACTTTTCCACATGCGTTGATAGCGTGTCGGGATGCGTCCGAGCGTGTCGGAGGCATGTCGGATGTAACATCCCGAATTTCGGACGTTTATAAGTTGAAATAATATTAGATTTTGAGGATTAAGAGACAAAAATTGGACATCGCCTTGAAAGGCATGAAATTGGCAGTTTGACTTCAAAGTATCTAAAGAAAGGGCAAAATTGAAAATTGCCATCTCGCTCCCGTCTTGTACTAGAATCCATGGCATGAGGGTAAGAATATTTTTAGAGAGGCTAGAAAAATTTTACGACGAAATCTGGAGTAATTTTCCGATCGCGATTGAGCCAAATCAGCACCAATTGAGCCCTGTCGGTCTTGAAATTTCACGAATTTCGAGAAATGTCTCGTCGGTCATATTTTTGACCAATTTGACCAGCTTTGACCGAAAATAATTGAGGCCCAAGCTTTATCAGTTCAAATTTCACTGATAGTCCAAAAATCAGTCAATTCGTTCAGCGTTATGTCGCTTTCGGTGAATAGTCACCGCCAATAATTATCCTTAAGATAATTATGGGTCAAACCACTCTCTCTCTCCTCCATTATTTCAGAAGACTCTCTCTCTTCTCTCTCTCTCTTCTCTCTCTTTCATTTTCGGATTTCTCTCCCTCTCCCTGCTGAATTCCAGATTTCTGCTGCCGACTTCAACTGGACGCCGACGGAAATCCGACCGTTGGATCGTCGCAATTTTTGGGTATGTTGTAGTTCAATGTCTTACGGTTCTAACCCAACTTGAATCGTCTCAATCCGAGGTCGTTTGACCCTTCAAATGTATTTTCTCGTATCAGTCGACGAAACTGTTTTCTGGGTGCCGAAATTCTGTTTTCGCTCTAATTGATTTATATCGACCCCGGCTGCCCCTAGATCTCATTTCCATGTCAAATATATGATTTCTAGTTCATTTTGATGTCGGTTCAGCCCCTGAACAGCCCCGGTTTGGATTAAATCCACCGGAATCCGTCGTCGTTGTTGTGCTCCGCCGTGCGTCGCTAATCATCGCTGCTTCCAGCCGCTTTCTCAGCCCTGTTTCAGCTTCGTTTAGGTGAGTTCTACTTCTAAATCTTGAGTAGGGCATTGGATTATTCATGGATTGACTCTAGGATGTGATCCGAGGTAGATCGGTTTAGAAAATTTGACGGATTTGGCGATATTTATGGTGAATGGTTCTGTGTGAGGATATGCTGCGCTGTTCGCACTCGGTTTAAGGCTGATTATATTCTGTTTGAGCTGATTTTGTATCTAGAGGATGACTTGAGGTGGTTTAGAAATTTGAATTTTGAGCATTGGGATCAATTGGGGTGGAAACGGACCCAATTAATAAGTTGGGTCGCTAGTCGTGACACTTTGAGGGTTGTATATGGGTTGAAATTACATGCTTATGGGCTGGTCATGTAGAATTGTGGCCATAGATTGAGTCCCTATGAACCTTAAATGCGAGTTTTGGTTGACAAGGGCAGAGAAAGAGTAATTCTGGTGAATAATTGTGTGAGAGCCAAAGTGAATGGCTCAAAACACAATTTGGGGCAAGGATTTGATATGACTGTGTCTATGTTTATAGATCGCCTGAGTTGTAATGTTGTGAACTGTGCCTCGTAGTGTCTACATTGTCCATTCCTTTGAATTATGCCTGGTTGAATATCTTGCGAATTGTGAATTGCATGCTTAGGGTTCGATCTAAGAGTATCTGGTATCCTGAGCGAGATTTAGAGGATGAACTTGCTGAGCTGTTAGCTCACCCCTGTTGGGGATTATCTTTTCAGATGTGTAGGTTTAACACTGGATCGAACGATGTAGACGATGAGGCTAATGGAAGGCGGTGAGGAAAAAAACGATGGGCTAATGGAAGGCGGTGAGGAGACTCTCTT
>JAGVVM010020794.1:0-13322 GCA_019149425.1 Psidium friedrichsthalianum | reverse complement strand
CCAAAACACCTAACCCTCCCCCTTCCTCTTTTTATCATGAGGACAGCTTGTATAATTTCTAGTTTTATATAACAAAAATACGAGGGAAGATGAGACCAACCTGTGCATGCACAGAAGAGAAAACAAAAATGTGAACTTACCTGTCAAGAGAGCTAATAGATTCTCGAAAAAGCATAACTAGCCATTGGCCTGAACAGCACCTAGCACTGCAGTATCGTTGGTCTTGGGTGAGGCATCCTCAGAGAAAACCTCCTCCCAATACGTTTGTACATCTCATCCCGTTTAGCCTCTGGAAGCATGGCAGAATCATAAGAACAATATTTCCATAAAATTTTTATCCGGTCCCTCATCCACCTCTAATAGATAGGATTGTTTGCCATAAAAGAGCATCAAGATGAGTTGATCATGCCGATGGATGCCTGTACTTTGGTTCTTTCAATTCTCATGGGGAATCTTGGGCCCAAAGCTAGTGAACATGGCTTGGACAGAAGCATTCTGTATGCAGGTTTACCGCTGGTCGCAGACCCTCCAATCATTCCCGGCATAATCAGGTGCAATGGGTGCTGCAGCTGCAGCCTTGGCATAGCTTCGATGAGAGAACACACGAAATTCATCTCTGGGACTTCCACATCTAATTAGCCTGACCCTTGATAGATGATTAATGCTCTGCCTCTAGAGAGAGGAAGTTGTCGAGCATGAGACCAGAGTTCATCCCCTTTCGACAAAAAAGAATCCTCGCAGCCACCCAAACTTCACGTTAGTCATCAGTCTCGCCACCAAACTAACAACAGAATCTATCCTAACTTAGCAAACCCCACTGGTTCGGAAAATGCAATAAGTCCGGGAGCTGTTTTTTGCGTGCCCCATGCCTTTCTAGTCGGTCCCTAAAACATCATTCTTCAGGAAAAAAGTGCCCATCTTTCCGGATTTTTCTTGGACTTCCATGAATGGTGACTTGCAGAGAGATGTTCTCTGAATCAGACCGAGAAAGAACTGCAACTTAGCAGTCGAAAAAGGAACTCCTCTTCTCTTCTCAATCGCATGGAGGACTGGCTCTTGAATCTTGAACCATGTGGCCGTTAATGAAGAAGTTCGACGCACAGTTTCTGTTCTTCGTCAGGGACAAAGCAGGAAGATCAACTTCGATCGATGGCCTCTTTAATTCATTTGGTGATCGAAAACCCATCAGAGTGCCCGATAGCTGGAGAGGAAGGTGGACTAGAGAGCAGTTGCTTCCCAAATGAGAACTGGAGGTCCTGAGAGCATCGATGCTCACTGGGATTTTTCCCTTAATGTGGTTCCTCGCCAAATCAAGAACCTTCAAGAAGCTAAACGAGCAATCTCGGTTCAGGGTAGTGCGGGTGAGTTGAAAGTGAAGGTCAGGGGACAGAGCCAAATGGACACAGCCATTGTTCATGTGAAGGCGGATTCTTCTAGGTTTTCGCCTTTTCAGTGAAGCAAGACGGAGAAGGGAGGGACGGGGGTCGAGATATGATGGGATGAGTCCCACTCAGCAGCGCCAGCATGCCACTCAATCATCGCCCGCTGAATCAGAAGCCCCCCTCCCCCGCAGGCCGATTTTTTTTTGCGAACCAAAAATCTAGAGACCCCCTGGTGAATTCTTGGGATCTTATCCCTCCTTTCGTGGCCGACCAATGGCCAACCGTAACGAGTACTCCTTTGCGACCTAACGTCTCGGCCTTTCGGTGCCCACCAAGAGGCCATGATGATGCCTTGTCCAAAGAGTAGGTCTCCTTTGCTTTCATGATTAACTCAAACACTTTTTTTTCAGCTCACTGCGGAACTTTGATCAGCAAATGGGAAGAAGACCACATGCTCTGGCATCTTTCCACATACACTTCCTTTGGATTCCCTTTTTGGCGTTCTATTTTCTGTCTCCCTTCCAACTGTGGATTGGTGATTTTCTGCCAAATTTTCTTTCATACCGACGTGAGAACCTCGGCCTATGCGCATGAAGGGATTCCATAACCAACATCGGGTTCCCGGGAATGAGTAGACTGGACTATTCTGTATGCTATCTCCTGGAGTTTTGAGATCAAAGATATGCTTGAAACGGTCCAATGAATCCTGCCATTCTTCATCAGATAAATACGGGCCTCCATCAAAATAATCACGCCCAAAAAACAATACCATGTTTGGGTTTGAAAGCGGAATGGAACTCAAGTAGGCTATGTATGCATATACAAATCTGTATAGAAACTTACGCCATCAAACAAAGGATTTAGGTGGCGGCCTGAGACGTTCTACCATCAGCTGTGGACCAGTGAGTCAGAAGGTTTTTACATTCCGTCTTCAGATGATTAAAGTCATAAGATCGTCAACATGAATAAATTGAATTCAATTTATCATGTGACGGGATCTTCTTCTTATCATCTGAAGCCCGGAATGTAAAACCTTCTGAATCAACTAGGTCCACAGCTGATGGATGTTGAGTAACGTCTCAAGGCGGCCACCTAAATCCTTTGCTTTGAAAATGGCGTAGTTAGTTCTATACAGATTTGTTATGCACGAGCCTACTTGAGTTCCATTTCCGCCTTTCAAACCCAACATGGTATGTTTTTGCGTGATTATTTTGATGGAGGGCCCGTATTTATCTGATGAAGAATGGCAGGATTCATTGGACCGTTTCAAGCATATCTTTGATCTCAAAAATCAGGAGAAGCATACAGAATGTCCAGTTCTACTACATTCCCGGAACCACGATGTTGGTTAGGAATCCTTCATGCGCATAGGGCCAGAGGTTCTCAGTCGGTATGAAGAAGAAAATTGGCAAGAAAAATCACCAAATCCACAGTGGAAGGTAGACGAAAAATAGAACGACAAAAGGGAATCCAAGGAAAAGTGTATGATGGAAAGATTGCCAGAGCATGTGTCTTCTCCCATTTGCTGATCAAAGTTCGAAGGAGTGAAAAAAAAGTGTTTTGAGTTCAATCATGAAAGCAAAGGAGACTACTCTGGACAAGGCATCATCATGGGCCTGCTTGGTGGCACCGAAAAGGGAGAGACGTTTAGTCGCAAAGGAGGACTCGTTTACGTGGCCATTGTCGGCCACCGAAAGGAGGGAAAGATCCCAAGAATTCACCAGGGGGGTCTCTAGGATTTTTGGTCGCAAAAAAAATCGGCTGCGGGGGAGGGGGGGCTTCTGATTCAGGGAGATGATTGAGTGGCAATGCTGCGGCTGCTGGAGTGGGACTCATCCCATCATTCTCGGCCCCGTCCCTCCCTTCTCCGGCTTGGCCTTCACTGAATAAAAGGCAAAACTAGAAGAATCGCCTTCACATGACAGGGCTGGTGCCATTGGCTCTGTCCCTGACCTTCTACTTTCAACTCACCGCACTACCCTAGACCAGATTGCTCCGTTTAGCTTCTTGAAGGTTCTTGATTTTGAGCAGGAACCACATTAAGGGAAAAATCCCAGGGAGCATCGATGCTCTCAAGGACCTCCAAGTTCTCAATTGGGAAGCAACTTGCTCTCAGTCCATCTTCTATCCCAGCTATCGAGCACTCTGATGGGTTTTTCGATCACCAAATGAATAAAGAGGCCATCGATCGAAGTTGAATCTTCCATTCTTTGTCCCTGACGAAGAACAGAAACGTGCGTCGAACTTCTTCAATTTAACGGCCACATGGTTCAAGATTCAAGAGCCAGTCGTCCATCAGATTGGAAGAAGAGAAGAGGAGTTCCTTTTCGACTCTAAGTTGCAGTTATTTCTCGGGTCGTTACAGAGAAATCTCTCTGCAAAGATCACCATTCATGGAAAGTCAAAGAAAATCCGGAAAAGATGGGCAACTTTTTCCTGAAGAATGATGTTTCGGGACCGGAATAGAAGCATGGGGGCACGCAAAAAAACAGCTCCCGGACATCGCTTTTTCCGAACATGGTTTTGCTAAGTTTAGGATAGATTCTGTTATTTAGTTGGTGGCGAGACTGATGACTAACGTGAAGTTTGGTGGCTGCGAGGATTCTTTTTGTCGAAAGGAGATGAACTCTGGTCTCATGCTCGACAACTTCCTCTCTCTAGAGCAGAGCACTTAATCATCTATCAAGGGTCAGGCTAATTAGGAATGTGGAAGTCAGAGATGAATTTCGTGTGTTCTCTCATCGAAGCTATGCCAAGGCTGCAGCTGCAGCACCCATTGCACCTGATTATGCCGGGAATGATTTGTCTGGCAGACTAGCGGTAAAACCTGCAGAGAATGCTTCTGTCTAAGCCATGTTCACTAGCTTTGCCCCAGATTCCCCATTGAGAATTGAAGAACCAAAGTATAAAGGCATCCATCGCATGATCATCAGCTGATGCTCTTTTATGGCAAACAAAGCCTATCTATTAGAGGTGGATGAAGGACCTGGAGAAAATATTTTATGGAAATATTGTTGCTTATGATTCTGCCATGCTTCGAGAGGCTAAACGGGATGAGATGACAAACGTAATTGGGAGGAATGTTTTCTCTGAGGATGGCTCACCAAGACCAAACGATACTGCAGTGCTAGGTGCTGTTCAGGCAATGGCTAGTTATGCTTGTCGAGAATCCTATTAGCTCTCCTTGACAGTAAGTTCACATTTTTGTTTCTCTTCTGTGCATGCACAGGTTGGTCTCATCTTCCCTCGTATTTTGTTTATAATAAAAATAGAACTTATAACAAGCTGTCCTCATGAAAAGTTAGTGTTTGACAACTTCAATCTTTCAAAATCCTTTTAAATCCTCCTGGTTACATTTTTGAAGGTACATGTCTTGACTCCCAGGGGCAGGATGCTTAAACTTTTTCATGGTCTTTCCTATTATGTGCAGGACGAATTTTACCTACTTTATTGGCTTGACATAATTCTGAATGTTCGTTGTTAAATATGATTTCATTCAAATTGCCCTAGTACGAAGTTTAATTTATATCACTATCTAGCATACAAAGAGGCGATGTTCTCTGGGAACTTCATGTTCACCTCATTAAAGAGTACAACTGATTGAGGGGAAAAGTGATCTCCAAGAGATGTAATTGAGAAGTTTCCAAGCCATCTAAAGAAAAATAGATGACAGCACGAATGTAAGAGAAACCATTGCCTTATTGGCGGGGCAGTTTGTTCTTAGTCAAATTTTCATTAGGAAAGACCCATTAGACATCCATGGGATGTCTTCAGTATTTCTTTACTATTTGTCTATAAACTAGCAACTTCACCACAGTCAATAAAATGATATTAAAAAAAAATGAGAAAACGATAAAAAATAATAAAATAATAAAAATACAAAATTTCGTAAAAAAAATTGAAAAAATCCCAAAAAATTCCAAAAATTCCCAAAAGTTTTAAAAATCAGGAACGAGCCATTTCGACTGGCCAATCCTATTTTTTTTTTTTTATGATTTCCCTTCCTAATCTTTTCAAATGATGATTTTGCACTTATAGGCAAATTGTCTTGAAAAATTTCAGAAAATTCAGAAAAATCCCAAAAACTAGGAAATGGGCCATTTCGACTGGCCAATCTATTTTGATGATTTCCCTTCCTAATCTTTTCAAAATGACGATTTTTCCCCTTATAGGCAAATTGTCTTGAAAATTCCAGAAAATTCAGAAAAATATCAAAAACTAGGAAACGAGCCATTTCGATTGGCCGATCCTATTTTTGATGATTTACCTTCCTGATCTTTTGAAAAATAAAAAATTATAGGAAATAAGGAATGACCACATTCAACTGGTTTGACCTATTTCCACTTCTCGATCCTTGAAAATGACCATTTACCCTTCTGGTCAGTTTGACCCAAATCTTTCCGAGTATCCTCAAATGATTTTTATGAAATAAAAAATGGCATTGAAATGAAGTTAGAGTAATCTAGCGTAACCAAGTCCCTGGACTTTGAATCTCCGGTTCGTAGAAATAATTAGTTCTCTCGCTAATTTACTTAGGTTTCTAATCGACTTACCAAGACGATTAGTGGTGACTCCAAGTAAAAAATCTTTGCATGAAAGAAACCTAAGTTGAGATTCCGGTTGGACTTGAAAGGGTTCGAATTAGGTTAGTCAATTAACCTGATAATCCGTTCACCCGATAGAAAATCAATTTTTTCGGGTCACGACAACTTGGTGACTCCATTGGGGACTTGTTCTTAATTTTTGAAAATTTAAGAATCGAGAGGACTTAGGTCGAAGAAATCTTAGGAAAACTCATTTGGTTTGACAATTGGTTGGATTCTAATCTTTAGGTGTTAAATGGTTTTGCAGATTGGAGTTATAGGAGGTGGAGTTTGGCTAACTCTTTGTTTTGCAGATTTGGTGTGTGAAATTGTGATTTAACTTTTGAACTATTGAAGTGGTGTTTGAATTTAATTGTTGTACATGATTAATCGCTTTAGCACTACATCACACATGTCCCGTGACTGGCCCTGGGCCACTAGTTTTAGAATGGTATTGTGATTTGGTTCTAGCGTTCGGCGTGAGATTACGTCGAAAGTTAGCCCAGATTCAATCCCGAACCTCTTTTCAAAAATGAGTTTTAAAAGTTAGGCCTCAGGCTCGGTAAGATTACCGAAGTGGGGGTTATAATTTTTAACTCGAGCAGCCAAAGTAGAAAGGCCCGACTAATCCTAGTTACGTCGTGGGATCATGGTTAATCTTGATTGTGTGTGCGAGATTGTCGCTTTGCCGTAAATCTTTCGCTTCAATTTGCGAGCCTTTAGGGTATATAGGCTAAGATTTAAACTCACGATTCATGTGCATGTCTATGTGATTTGCATTTTTTCAAGGTGAAGTAAGTTCTCTAACTTTATCTTGTATTTATTTTCGATCGGTCCATGTTAGGTGTCGGTCAAATTTTGAACTTAACATCATGGTCATCTTTTCAAAAGAAAATAAAAATCAAATTGGTGTCCCATTTCTGAAAAAAATGAATACGGAAAAATTTTGTTACATCTTTCCTTAATGCTTCAATGAATACAAGATTTTCTTGACAAAATTACTCATGAAAATTTATTGTGATAATCGAAGAAAATTCTTTCGGAAATTTGATAAACCTCAAGAGATTTTATCTCTTTTTTCAAGTTATAAAAATCTGCAAGAAAATTCTTTCTGAGAAATTCACCCATGTCTTCCTAAGAAAATTTTGTCTGATTTCTCCACACAAATGGAAAAATAATGTTGGACCAATTAGGCGAGTCATGGACCGACCTCTGTTGGATCACATACTCATTATTTCCTCTACTTTTGTAGGGAATCATAGGTATCCCAGGCGGGAAAAAAATTGGGTTCAACAATACAACGGGAATAATCTTGAAGAATGCAAAAAGATGGGTAATTGCCGTTGTCCTAATTGATAACCCTGGAGGCAAGCAAAGAGATCGATTCTCCGAAGACGGAATCGTGTCAATTAATGAGCACGTATGAGCTATGTATTTTGATGGGGTGGTAAAATTATCCAGATCAGGCATGGGGGTATTCTTAATATATTGGGGGGGTTCCTGCACTTTTTTGAGAAAAGCCTAGACTGTGTAGTTAGAACCCATGAAGCAAGTATATTAACCCGACCTTGCAACGCCTTCCTGATTAAATCGACCAAAGACCTGCCTTTTAGCTTCCTTGGATTCGAACAACATGGAGGATGATGGAAGACCGATGTTCTATTATTGAGCACGGTGCACATGCATTTTCGTCGACACTACACGCGACCGACACAGACAAGTGGACACAAAGACATAAAGCATGAATGAAGTGGGGCACGCAACAGGTAGCTCGGTTCATTTTTTGGCACACTGATTGAGTGGTCACAACTATATTAATTTACCTGACTAGTCACGGGTCTCAATGTGGCCAGTGGCGGCCGCCGCCGAATCCTTCTTCAATGTTCTCCATATTATCGTCCGAAGCAGCTAACAAGAACATCAAGAAAAATGGTAAGTCTCGACGTTTCTAGTACCTTGAATCGTTCTAACATGCCATACGGAAGAAGAGATGGCGGAAGATTAAGGCGTAAACATACGAAGCTTTTCTCTCATTCCATACAGCAAAAATCCGTACAACAAGTCACTGAGGAGGAAAAGTAAAATCAAATTGAGCCCTGATAAGCATCATAAAAGAGCTTAACTGACTCTTCATGAAATTAATGCTCTGTCTACACCGAACGATCTGGATTCGAGATCCGCAAGCTTGAAGAACATGCGGGTACATTTATTCTTTTGCCTGGCTACGTTAACCTCATGATGTTTAACAGTGAATTTTAGGTTCTCGATTAAGTCTCTCTCGAAAGCTATATCTGCTATTGGATCTTCGAGCTTCTCCTCCAGCCACTCACATTGGAACTTCATCACGATATCACTTGGGTCATGGTCAAAGTAAGTCTGGTTCAAAGCTAGGCGCTCCACCAATTTCTCCCTCTCGTGAGCCAACAGCGAAGCCCGTTCGTCAGTAAACTTGACAGTCTTCTTGTACCGTTCAACCGCGTGTTCTACAGACTCTAGGTATTTAGATTGATCCTGATAGGGAGCATTTACGAGACGGGTTAAGGTGACCGTTTCGTAAGAGTTCCAGCAAACCTCTAGAAAATTGATAAAGACGTGTGGGAACGCTTTATATGCTCTCTCCAAATTTGTGCCTTTGATTGAAGAGGCGCTTATCTCCCTGAATAGACTGAAAATCTCGACTTCAATACTCGGATGATGGGGTATATAAATATAGCCTCGGCCAAGAAGGTGATAAAGTCTCTTCCATTTAAACATAACTTCCGCTGCGAAGATGTTCGTGGGAAGACTGGCCATTATCGTTGAAATGATAGAGGAGAGAATCAAAGCAGACGAGTAGAATGCGAAGATGTTAATCCACTTCGCGTTAAATATTAATTTCACAGTGGCAGCCTCTGTTGGTCAAATGTTCCTATTTTCCATTCTCTTTCGGCGTCACCTCTGTTGGCACGAATCTCCGTTAGTCTGCAATCTCGAGCCAAACAAATCCGAAATCTTTGCAAAAATGGTTTGTGGTGATACCACAACTTTGAAAAAGAAAGAAGAAAAAGATAACCTCAGTGGGAGATAAGGCAAACTTTAGCAGAAAAGAAGAGAAGACTTGTCTCCATTCGTAGACAGAGTGAGAGCTCACCTGCAAAATCAATGGTTGAGATAGGTGGGAGCGATAATGACAGGGGCCCCTCCTACTATGAAAGAAGACGAACCGAGCGAGAGATACGATAAAAAGTTGAGAAAGATAGAAATCTTGGAGGAAGCGGTACAATTTCTGAAGTCACGTCTAAATCATAAAAGGGAATCCTCCTAGTAATTTTCATGCTCAGACGAGAGTTTTAAATCATGCACGGTCGCTCATAAAAATTTAGAGATAATGAAGATACAAGGAAGAATAACATACCTTGAGAAACTAGTAACCAGTCAAGGATGTCTCAACCCAACACATTTGAGAGCTATCGTCACTTATTGAAAATGGGAGATGAAGAGTTCGAGACCATGTTCGGAGCTAAGACCATGGAAGTTGGCCCTTTCGCCAACAACGTTCAAGATCTCAACAAGGATAAGGACAATAACAACAAGGGTCAAAGGAAGCGTTACCGCCGCCATACTGAGCATCAAGTTTAAAAGCTTGAAGATTTCGTCACGGAGTGCCCTATCCCAAATAACAGACAGAGAATGGAACTAAGCCAAGAGCTAGGGCTGGAACCTTCACAAATCAAGTTTTGTTTCAAAATAGGTGAACTCGAGTAAAGACTCGACATAAGCACCATAAAGTCGAGTTTCTAAGAGCTGAAAATGAAAAACTACGAGCAGAGAACAAGAGGTATAAGGAAACTTTTGATAGCGCCACCTACCCCGACTGCAATAGCCTCCTCACCCTCGACGAAAGGTAGCAGCTGAGGATTGAAAATACCCGTTTGAGAGGTGAGTTAGATCAGTTCCTAGCAAAATCAAGTTTTGTTGGAGGAATGTATGAGAAGACCGATCCTATGGAGTCAGCATTGCTGCCTTCTGAGGAAGAGGGGATGTATCACCATCAAGCAGATAGCATTGACAACGAGATTGCCGCCATGATCAACCAGTTCGATGTTGATGAAGCACCGGGGCTGTAATGCGCATACGGAGCCTGTATTTCGAAGTCAGTGATTACGGGTCCTTCAACATGGCCGATGCGTACTTGATTCGGAATGAAGCCGACTGATCATTGAAGAGCTTACAAAGAAGCAGAACCAATCCTGAACGAATGCATATGCTTTCATTCCCTTGCGTGGATATTTTCTGCTTTTATAGATGTCTGGAATTAATGTAAAAAGCAAGAAGTAGCAACTTTCCTTTCTCCTATTAAATGCTTGAATCCGTCATTGCACCAAACTCACGACGAATTAACTGCAAGTAAAAGGTCCACACGAGCTCGAAGGGTAACTTTGTATCGTTTCAATTTACCCTTAATTACTCCAGCTCTATATTGAATCCTTCCATTCTCAGGAATTTGCAAACTGTCCCGAGAACGTAGTCATGCCCAAATACGAAATTCTCGTATTAAACAAAACTTGGGGCAAATCAATTCATAGACATTACCACCGGATGGACGGCTTCAAATAAAGTAGATGCAAACGAAAAACTCAAGCAATCTCAAAGACGGGTAATTTTATATCATTCCAATTTGCCCATAATCATCTCGAGTTCTGAATTGATTTATTCCATTCTTAATAGGGATTGCAAATTGCCTTGAAAAGTACCGTGACGTGAAATCGCCCAATGCAATGCAACAAGACCGCGTCATCTCGAGGATTACTACTTAAAAGAAAGCCCCATGGACGCTTACGGTCTCGTGGGCCTGATGGTATGGGGGATGACAGTAGTTTGATGTGGTTCGAGTTCGATCCCCAAGGCTGGAGAGTATTATAAATATTTAAATGAATAAAATAATTTTTGCATATTTCTTTTTGCAGATAGAAACAAGAATACTCGACGAGCGAGACCGAAATCAATACTTTGCCATAACCTTGGCTCTAGTGGTGAAGTGTCCAACGAAAGTCAAGGGAAACTCAACCAAGCGAAGCTAGTAAAGGGGTCATGCAATGCATTCAAGATGAAGGGTAAACCAGTATCGTTTCCAATTTATCTCTTCCAATACTGGCTAACATGTCTCCTTTCTTTTTGACAGAAAATGTTTACACTACCATTTAACATGTCAAATGAGACAATTCCAAGGGGCAAAATTATAATCATTGAAGAGATCTATTCCGATCAAAATGGGGTAAATTGATTACAAACCCTGAATTGAAAAGGAGAGCATGTCTTTTTTAACTCATTTGGTTTCAAGAATAACCTTTTGCTTTCTTTATTGCAGGGGCATCTGACCGACAACTATGACGGTTGTCAACATTAAGCAAGCCCAAATACATCAAGTGTTCACTCGACTCCTTCACCCATGCATTTCATTGTGTGAGAGCAAAGTCAAAGATAAGTCGCTCCTCGACTTAAGGAGTAGGCTCCCTAGTTTATTTGATCCGCCCACATATCCAGGGGCAATTCAAATTCTCATATTCTTAGGAATTTTCCTCCATACTTGCACATTCTGTAAACACGTGTGATGCTAAAAAACTGCTACATCTGCATTGTGTTTACACATTCCATGATTATGCATGACTATTCTGCCGATGCTGAATTGGAGCATAAACTGCATGTGATGCATTGAATGTGTAGAACGGGGCATGACAGGATGATGAAAGGTAAGCCATTCCCACACAACGCCCTATATTTAATCCACAGTGAGTCGTGTGCTAAATAGGTTTCGCGTTCTCCAAGGCATTGGGTTTTATTGCAAAAGGTACGATAGTCGAAGGGAAGGAGACGTTTATTTCTCTATCCTTAAACACTACAGGTGACCATTGACAACCCATTTGAGCGGCGGTTCATTTCGTAACCCCTGTCAAGAACCACCCCATACCGGGGCCAAATAGAGGTAGTCCTAGTAATAGTAGGAGGTAAATGGTTAGAAATTTTCTTGCTCGGACTACATCAATTTTCGAGTGTTTCTTTACTTTCAACTCTACGGTAATTCAAGTGCCTTAGGACGATAAAAAGCATTTGTTTCTCTATTCGATACACTTTTATCCTTTGCATCCCAATTGAACCTGCATATTTGTTTCTTAAAACTCCGTTGGTGTTCATTGCTCATTCCAAGATGAAGATGGCGCCACCAAAAGCAAAAGAACTTAGAAGAAGTGGGTCTACATAGAGTCTCAATCAACTCTTCAAGTATGCAAGATCTTTGATATGCATGTGTATACGGTACAATCTTTGGAAGATCTAAAAAAAAACAAAAAAAGAGAGGAAGAAGTCCGGGATGAAAGCAAAGCGCCAGTCAAAAGCAAAGTCATACCATTCAAATCAATGTTCATTGAACTTTACATGCACATTTTGTAAACTCAGTGAAGACATATTGTCCCATTTTGTAAATCCCTAATGGAATCTGATTGCAAAGGAAAACTCTTCAAAGAGTCAAATGGCAAAACATACTCAGTTGAAGTTTACATCGTTTGAGAGCGACGACGGTATCAGCAGAAGTTGACACCATTCTCATACAACGATGGTGTTCTTTGAGGACTATTCTAGAGGGCTGAGGCTGATGATAAAGATGCAATGATCACCACGTCAAAACACATCTCATATATTTTCTAGGCCAAAATAAGCCTTTTACTTCATTAGTCTCCAATCCCAACCTACATTACAACTCGTGAAAGTCTTTTCTGATTAAGACACTTAGTTAACGTAGAGTTGAATTATTTTAAGCATCGCTCGAAAAGGTATGAGCAAGATTATTTCTTTCTCATTTTTGCAAGTTTCTTGACTTGTAAACTTGGAGCAGATGATGAAGACTTTTTTTGTCAATAACCTTGGCTCAAAGAGTCCCCTTTGGTAAGCCTTTAACCCAGCCCACATTATGGTCTTAATCAAGACCTCCAGATCGGCTTGATCGTGCCAACTGCGAGATTACTCAGACCCTCGCTGAATGCGATGATGATAAGATTGAGTGATTTTCTTTTTAATCCTGCAATTAGGATAAACAACTTTTCTCGAGAATGAGAGAAAGCCCTTTCAGACTGAAATCTTCCATTCAGATTACATTCAAGGTGTTCATATTATGATAACCTCCTTGAACAGAATTGGTAATGCTAACCTGGCAGAATAGTTTATGCATGATCCACATTTGGATTGATTACATCATGAGTTATTACACAGATTACTTCTAATCATTGCAAACTTAGCTTGAATAGTTTTGCATGAACTAATGAATTCATTAATGAAAAATGCTTGCACATGTTATCTCTGACACTGCCTGACAGGTAACACGTTT
>JAGVVM010020792.1:0-25109 GCA_019149425.1 Psidium friedrichsthalianum | reverse complement strand
GGACCGTACACCAACCGGATAATTTTGGATCGTAACCGGCGGGTACAGCTCAGTTTCCAGTTCCAATTTCAAAACCGGCGGATATCGGTTCGCTTCCTGATTTCGAGTGGGAATCATCCAACCGGTCCAACCAAATCAATTTTATATAATATAAATGGGTCAATTATTTTAATGAAACCATCTCTTAAATGCTTAACCATCCGTCCCAAAAAAAGAGCATAGACCCGCAAATAAAAAAAGACCCTACCCTAATCCAACCTCTCTTCGCACTTAGTCGCTCTTGTTGTACAATTCAATTACACGTTTCTTTCTTTTTCTAGTGCCGTAAGCAAATTGTCATTTTAATCGGTGCCTTTGGGTTGCTGAAAATGTTTATTTGCAAGGTAAAAAAAGGAAACGAAAGTTTTAAGTCTACCGTTATAAACTTTATTGAGTCATATTTATGGGATTAGTATTTAACTTAATTTTTTCATAGAACGAGCGGGTGACGTTAGGACCATAACCAGGATTCCAACCAAGAAACCGAACCGGATCGATGGTTCGGTTCTCGGGTAGATCCATAAAACAAACGTTGGTTCACGGTTTGCATTTTGACAAAACCGGTCCCTAACGAACGGTTCTCGATTCTAGAGTAGAACCATCCATCCTGTGAACCGATCACCCTTAAATCCATTTCTCTCTATTTCGGCGTCTTCCACCTCCATCACGTGACTTCAAAATATATAATAAAGATATTTTTTACGTGCAAGTGATTTGCTTTTCCTGTCAGTTTAACTTTATTAAATTTGACATTTTCTAACACTATCTCAATACCATGTTCGATGTCCCCTAAAAAGGCATCTTCCCTTCCCTATTTATGTCGATATGAGGCACCTGATTGAGCGGTACTCACCATTCACCATGTCCCCCTCCATCTCCCATCGCCTTCTCCACAATCTCAATCTTCTCTTTCGTGGCACGATTTCTCGCTTCCCGCACCACATTCACTCTCCTTCTCTCAGCATTTTCGCAATCAGCTGTTGGGCATGGCTTCGTCTCGCCCAGAGGAAAACCTCACCGTCGCTGCCGCCGGGACCGACGGGCCTGCCCCTCGTCGGGAACCTGCCCTTCCTCGATCCGGAGCTCCACACCTACTTCGCCGCCCTCGCGAGGACGTACGGCCCGTTGCTGAAGCTCCAGCTAGGCAAGAAGCTCGGAGTAATCGTCACGTCCCCAGCTGCCGCTCGCGAGGTGCTGAAGGATAACGACGTCATCTTCGCCAACCGCGACGTGCCCGTCGCCGGGAGGTTGCGTCCTATGGCGGTTCGGACATCGTGTGGACCCCGTACGGGCCCGAGTGGAGGATGCTCCGGAAGGTTTGCGTGCTCAAGATGCTGAGCAACCACACGCTGGACACCGTGTACGAGCTCCGGCGGAGGGAGGTCCGAAAGACAGTGGGGTACTTCAGGATCCGGGCCGGGTCTCCGGTGAACGTTGGGGAGCAGATGTTCCTGACGGGTGCTCAATGTGATCACGAGCATGTTGTGGGGTGGGACGGTGCAGGGCGAGGAGAGAGAGAGCTTGGGTACTGATTTCAGGCAGGTTAGTGAGTGACGATGACCATCGAATACGATTTCTATTTGATTTTCGGCTTGAGTGAACGTTAAAAATCTGGATATTGATTTCGAGCTCTCTTTCTGAATTTTCCTTCCTCTCAATAGGTGGTGTCGGATATGACAGAGCTTCTTGGGAAGCCGAACATTTCGGATTTTTATCCGGGTCTGGGCCGATTCGACTTCCAGGGGATAGAGAAGCAGATGAAGGGATTGGCGAAACGGTTCGATGGGATTTTTGAGAAGATGATCGCGCAGAGGTTGAAGATGGAGAGAGATGGCGGAAGCGAGGAGGGCAAAGATTTCTTGGAGTTTCTATTGAAGTTGAAGGACGAGGAAGATGCCAAGACTCCTCTCACAATGACTGGCCTCAAAGCTCTGCTCATGGTCAGTTTTTATAATTCATTCATTTCTGCTGAGTAACATTAATGTTCGAAGAAGAGATATTTTGCGGGAATTGCAATGACTAGTTGGTACAAATGACAATTACGAGTTTTACTAAATGAAAAAAAAAATACCTACAATGATAGTCGATTTCCAATGCGTGGACTAAACGCCAAGATACGCTTAGGGATTAATGTTTAAATATGTAATGAGTGGTCATGCTTCCTCCGCAAAAATTACCAAAAAAAAAATCCTAAATCTATTGTATTTTATGTTAATTTAGTCCTAACCTTATGATAATTTCTCAATTGAGTCCTTTCGATCAATTTTGATCGAAAATTGTGGACGTGAATATTAGCCATCTTATATGACATAGGTGACGCTAACATGGATAATTTTGTAATTTTTCTAGGCAAGACACAAATGAAAAGGAAAAGCAAAAAACAAAAACAAAAGAAATCGAAAAAATAATAAATAATAAATTCAAAAATAAAATACAAAATTATTTATGTGAGCATCGGCCATGTCACATAAGATATCCGACATCCATATCAGCAAGTTCCTATGAAAATTGGCGTGGAAGGATTCAATTGGCAAATTATCAAAAAGTTTAGTATTAAGTTGACTCAATTGAAATGTTTAGAATTGAATTAGCACAAGTGTAATAGGTTTATAACTTTTTTTTATAATTTCCCTACTTCCTCTTCTAAATGTCTGATGTTAAGCTTATAGTAATAGGTGAAGAGGGTCATCTAGATCCCTTAGGTTGGCACAGTTGGTTGGATTGTCAAGGGATTTGGGTTCAAAAACGGGGAGATTAACTAAACAAATCTCATCAACTGAATGCTAATTGCCTTGGGTCAAGCTTAAATGCACAGGTCAAAGCCTGAACATATACGTTCATGGGATTTGCAGGATGTTCAATAAGCTTTTAAATAATTGGACAATTGTGCTCGAAAAGAGAAATACCATGTGATATACCCTTATGTCCATCTTAAGAGTAGGTTATATCAAAAGATTCTCTCATACGGCCATTGAGGGAAACAAAAGAAATAACTCATAGCCAGGACTAAGGTTTAGCGTGACTTGGAATTTGTTTAGCCAGCAAGATTATTGATTTTTTTTTATCCATTCAATCATCGCTCATGATTTGCCATTGACATAAAAGGGCCAGATTTGAGGCGGCAGTACTTATGTCAGTTTCAGAGAAATAACTCATAGGGCAGATTGATTTCCTTTTATTAGTTCAATCCTTGCTCATGATTTATCATTTACATGAAAGGACCAGATTTTAAGCGGTAGTTCTTATGTCAGTTCCAAAGAAATAACTCGTAGGCAGACTAAGGTTTAACGTGACTTGGAGATTGTTTAGCGGGCCCGGATTATTGATTTCTTTTTATCAGTTCAATCATCGCTCATGATTTCTCATTTACATGAAAGGGCTAGATTTTAGGCGGCAATTCTTATGTCAATTTCAAAGAAATAACTCATAGGTGAGATGAAGGTTTAGCGTGACTTGGAGTTTGTTTAGCCAGCCGAATTATTGATTTCTTTGATCAGTTCAATCGTCGCTTATGATCTGTCATTTACATGAGAGGGCCAGATTGTAGGCAGCAGTTCTTATGCCAGATTCAAAGAAATAACTCAAAGGCAGGACTAAGGTTTAGCATGACTTGGAGTTTGTTTAGCCAATCGGTTTGATTTCTTTTGATTAGTTCGATCACCGCTCATGATCTATCATTTAAATGGAAGGGCCAGATTTTAGACGGCAGTTCTTATGAAGTTTGAAACCGACACATTTCTGTTTTACATGTTTTTTGGGTCTTTTTGTTTCTGAAATGTTGGCAGCATGTACAACCACGCGAAAGGTGACAAGGACGTTTGCGTCTTTGGATGCACCCCACATTTAGACGTCACTGCGTAATCAACTTTTTGCAATCGATGATGTTGGCACAGTAATAACAGGAATAACGAATTTCCATCAAGAAACTAAGTGAAAAGGAAAAACTATATTACATAATGCTAATTTGACAACACCAAAGACTCGATTTGTTTCACGAAAAACAACTTTTCGGATTTTTTATTTTATTTTTTGGTATTTGATTTGCAAAAAATAAAGTAGCCAAAGAAAATATTTTTCCACTTATAAAAAAAAACACATTCGAAAGTGGAAAAAATGGTTTCTACTTTCTGAAAGGAGAAAAACATTTTCCTTCATCTTTCATCCGCCCACATTCCTTTTCTTTTTAATTTTTCTTTTCTTTTGCTTTATCTCTTTAATTTTTGAGTTTTTTTATTTTCTACAATTTGTTATTTTTTATTTATCGTTTCATTTTTTTTTCTTGTCTTTCTTCCTATGTCAGTCGCTAGCCACCACCTCACCAAGGCTCGAGCTTGTGGCCAATAGAGGCAGAAGAAAAGAACAAAAAAGAATAGAAAAGAAAAGAAAAGAAAATACACAAAATTCAATAGTATTAAAAAATTTTAAAATATAATTTATTAAAAAATGGAATTCTTTTTTAAAAAATTACAAACATTGTCCGTGTTAGCATCAATCGTGCCACGTAGGATGGCCGGTTTGTCGTCGGCAATTTTCGACCAGTAAAAAATCAAATGAAATTTTTCAATGAAAAATATTTTGCAATTTATTTTCAGGTCTCGGTCAAACACCAAGAAATATTGCCCGAAAACGCCAAATTTTCGTGAAACGACGGAGCATAAGCAGTAAAATTCTCCTCATATAGGCTTTCTAGAGAGAGAGACTAGCCCTATGAATTTTTATCGAGAAAAATGCACCGTTGACCTCAGGACACTTATCACTAAGGGGTTTTATTTTAGACTCTTCTGCTATTTTCTGGAAGTCTAGTTCAACAAAGAACAATCGAAACAAAAAAATAATTGAAAAGATGTAGCTTTTCGCCCTTAGAAAATTAGTTTCATAGTCCTAACTCTTGCTTCCTTGCTTTCAAATTCTTCTCCATGACTTCAATTTTCATTTGAGGCCGGTTCCATTGAAGATGACATGCGATTGGATTACTTTGATAGGATATGGTGGTTGGTGGGACAGACACATCCTCCAATACAGTTGAGTTTGCCATGGCTGAGATCATGAACCAACCAAGTGTTGTGAGAAAAATCCAAGATGAATTGGAAACTGTGGTCGGCAAAGACAACGTAGTAGAGGAATCTGACATTCCTAAACTGCCTTACTTACATGCTGTCATGAAAGAGTCGCTGAGGTTGCACCCGGCGCTTCCCCTGTTGGTCCCCCACTGCCCGAGTGCAACATGTATCGTCGGAGGCTACACGGTCCCGCAGGGCTCTCGGGTCTTTATCAATGTGTGGGCGATACATCGGGATCCTTCAATATGGAGCCAGCCGCTCGAGTTCAATCCCGAGAGGTTTCTGCACGGTAAGGGTGATTACAGTGGGAACGACTTCAATTACTTTCCCTTTGGGTCTGGGAGAAGAATATGCGCGGGGATAGCAATGGCCGAGAGGATGGTGCTGTTCTCGCTTGCCACGCTCTTCCATTCCTTCGACTGGAAGCTACCTGAGGGAGAGAAGATGGATCTAACGGAGAAATTCGGGATCGTCTTGAAAAAGAGAACGCCGCTACTGGCTATTCCTTCGCCGAGGTTCTCCGATCCTCGCCTTTATGAATGAGCATCAGTACGTGTTGCTATGGTTTCTTCACAAAATTTTATGTGGATAGAATGAGGGTGAAAAGTGCATCTACCTTTCTTTATATGGTTAATTAAACTCCTATCTGCTCGGATTGGTTTGATCTATGTCGCAGTGATATGTCTTCTGAAAGTAACAAAAGTCATATTTGGTATCACGTTTGGTCCTCTGTCGATAAAGATAACTGCTTTTGACATGCGATGTTTGAACAATATGATGCACGCATCTGCAATTCATTTATGGCCTAATACCCTTCAAAAAAAAAAAACTCCAATTTTAGCTTTTGTCCCAATTCTAAGTTTTGTCTTATTAAAAAATCTCAAGCGTTAGGTCCAATCTTAATTCTATCCTTAATTTTTTGTCTCATAAAAAAATCTTTAACTTAAGATCATGTCCCAATTTTACTCTAAATTTTTTTTTGTCCTATGAAAAACCTAACTTTAGGTCTTGTCCCAGTTCTACCACAATATGTTTATAGTCTCACAAACTTTTACTTGAGTTACAAATCTGCTCCCATTAAGCCTTTGTCCAAAATTTCCCATTGGTAACCTAAAAATGAAAACCTCTAGGGCATGAGCTATTCAAGTATCTCAAACGTGAGCTCTCCTACTTTGAGAGATAGAACAATCCTAAGCACGAGAGATCGAAGACCGAGCACAAAATGACTAAGGGTGATTTTGACGGAGGGTTAAATGGAGGTAGATTTAGGACTCAAAGTAAAATTTGGTGATCTTTTACGAAACAAAAAATTATAGTAAAATTGAAATTGGACATAAAATTGTGATATTTTTTAGACAACAAAAATTATGGTAGAATTGGTACTGAATATAAAGTTAAGGGATTTTCATAAGATAAAAAAAAAGTTTATGGTATAATTTGGACTGGACCTAAAATTGAGGGTTTTTTATAGGGAAAAACGAGTTTAGGGTAGAATTAAGATTGCACCTAAAATCGAAAATTTTTTGTAAGATAAAAGGTAGAATTGCAACAAGAGTTAAAGTTTGAGGGTTCGTAGGGTTTTAGGCCACTCATTTGTAGGAAGAAAGTAACAAACCGCTTTTTTTTATTTATTGTTTTGTTGGGCCTCTATTACCAAAGGTAGGCCTTGACTTTAATAGCCCAGAAAGTCTACGTAAGAAGTTGCTGAGGCCCAGCCCCTTTGTTGCAGACATGATTATTGTTTGTTTTTTAAGGCAATGATTATGACCTGTATTGTGGTTTATGGTACACTGTTTTTTTTTTTAGCCATATCTACGAGTGTTATATAAATGGGTTATTGGAGCCTGTAAACTTAATGTATTCCAAATATAGTTGCGTTGAAAAACTAAAATGCTGGGTTGTTTGACTTTGAGGCGTTGGCTCATATTAACATAGAAGTAGATGGACAAAAGGCTGTCAAATAAGAAGGAGCTAAAGATGAATTATGCATCCATTTATTTCATTGAAAATAAATAATTTAAATTATCTTAAAAATGATTATTTGGATTGTTAGAAATAATTATTACTAAAAGATATTTACATTATCGACAATAATCGACAATGGGGATTTTTCGTTTATTCATTTTTGTAAGAGATAAATAGTTTGCTTTTAGGAAAGTATTTTTCATATCACTCATTATTCGCAAAACACACAGAGCCCTACGATCGCAAATATCACTTCCAAAAATTAATTAACGAAAAATTTGTCTATGCAAATGTTTAGATACAAAGTGTTGTTGGTTATGAAAATATTTCTCACTCTAATCATTTCGAGCAAGAATTGTGATTATTTTTAGGAAAACATTTTCTGACTGATTCTCTTCAAAACAAACGAAGCCTAAATCTTACCCTTTTTCCACACTACTTTTAGCTTTCGATACCCCTATCAAGTTCATATTGCCATATTAACTCGTGCAAACCCTTTTTTTTTGTTTGATTTTCATTTCTTTTGAAATATGTGCACTGGAAGTCCTAAAACATATCATTAAAGTGCAATTGAGTCATAAAACTTACAAAAATGCAATCAAGTGTTAAAACTTGTCAACTTGGTGCAATCAAGTTCTTCTGTTAACTTTGTCCATTTAGATGAATAGAAAATCCTAATGTGGTGTTTTTTCAAAAAAATTTCTCTCTTATGGGGTGATGACATTGTTAAAACACGAAAAATAAGATTAAAACGATGTTGTTTTAGCATAAATTATAACTTTTAACAAAAATGTTAGTTAAATAATTAAAAAAAGTACCTAAAAACACACACACACACACACACAAAAAGGCAAGGGCGGCCCATGCCACTGCCACCCCCATTGCCAAAAAGGGTTAGCAAGGGCTCAGCAAGCACCAATGACCATTAGGGTGTGGGTCGTGGCCCTCCAACCAAATCTTGGCAAGGGTTGCCAGCCCTTACCCATTTATGGTGGCCCTTAGCCAGAATGCGCCCGAGGGGAGTGTTTCACAAAAAATGGATCCTAATCTAAGTAGTGAAAAATCTTTGACCAAAAAGTTGGTTCTTGATATTTTGTGAGATGGGTTTAGTGGTGATTTTCGATAGGAATGCAATCGGCGTTGCAATAAAGATGAACAGAGCAAATTTAAAGGTAAAATACCGAAATGGTGGAAACTAAAAGACAATAACATAAATAGACTAATTATAATCATTATCTAGCAATTGTTACAACTGTACTTATGAGATTCCTGCCCTCAATTTGCACATTGATCGTATGCACAAACGGTTACAACTTCGAAGGCCACTAGGCTTATTGAGTTGATCCCTACATTTTGGTGATCTTACCTAGTCATTTACTGCACAAAAAGTTAGGACTTGACCCCGACCTCTAAACAAAATCATGTTAATTTGCATTTGCATATTATGGGCATTTTAAATATACTAATAATAAGCTCCCATAAATTGCATTTAAATTGGCCTGGTTCTTTAATAATCTCCCAAATTGACTATTTTTCGTTTCAATTTTAATCTATTTTTTAATTTAGTTTTGGTTTGCACCTAATGACCTTCGTGTATTTTTGTTTCATAATTTGTATTTGTTTATTCCCACCATTTCAAACTTTTTTCAGTACTTTTAATACATTTGATATCCGTTTTAGCCTCTCTCTTTTTTTCTTTTTTGTCTAATTGACAGCCCTTGCCGCGTGGTGCTCCGCCTTTCTTTAATTTAAATTTTAGGCTTATTTTTCAATTTAGTTTAAATAATACTTGTATTCAAAAAATTATATTTAGCTTATTTTTAAATCTACTTTTAATTTTTTTTTTTTAGAATTCCACGTCGACTTAAAGAAAATTTTTAAAAAAATGCAACTTCATATTAAACATCTTGTTATAAATGTCACATAATAATTTTAGCCAGAATATATCACATTTTTTCTCAGATTTGGTACTTTAGTAATCCTACTAAAACTTTTGGTACTAAAGTAAGCACCGTACATAATTTTTGATACTTCTGGTGTTCTTATCCTAGTAATTAAGGGAATAATTATGATCTCCACTAGGCTTCGAATTTTATTAATTTAAAAAAGGGCGTGCACAGTTTCCCTAAAATGACATGATTTAAGCATTAGGTGTATGTCCATCACAACATTCAGATTTTCAGATTAAGTGCGTTTCACATGAAAGAGATAAAATCGAATCATTGAGATGAATTGTGCACTTGAGAAATCGGTAATGTGGCCTCTATGTCCAGAATTTGTCTGAGATGCTTAAGTAGAGCGACTTAGAATATGCCTCAACAAAATTTTGCAGTCAAACGATAACCAAAACTTTTGTCTCCACACTTTCTTCCCTTGTATTCGTACATGAAATATGAACTATACAAAGACATGAAAGTAAACGGCTCATCACCTCATTTTTATTTTATTCTCGAATAACACGTTTATCTCTCAACCAATTTTTATTTTATTTTAACCATGCCCCGAGAGGA
The DNA here is from genome assembly GCA_019149425.1 of Psidium friedrichsthalianum. NCBI lineage: Eukaryota > Viridiplantae > Streptophyta > Magnoliopsida > Myrtales > Myrtaceae > Psidium > Psidium friedrichsthalianum. Next base: position 15,535 of record JAGVVM010020792.1, on the reverse strand, counting down.
GGAACTCGCTGCCGCTAAAGAGTTAAAACCATAAAATAGTTCGAGGATTTTATATGTTTGGCGAATATAATTTTTTTTTATATGTTCTGCAATTATGATTTCTTGGAGTTTCTATTGAATTTAAAGGATCAGGAAAATTGCCAAGACACCTCTAACGATGACTAGTTTGTTTAAATGATAATTTTGCAGTTTGTCATATCAATTTATAAGTTAATTTTATAAATTAATCACAACGTCTCTAACATTTCTGTAGATGGGCTGTCAACGGGCTTAAAACCTTTAATCAACGGAAAATGAAGCTACGGTAATCATCAATTTCTCATGTTTGAGCTAAATATAAGATATGTCGAGGTAGTGGTGTTTAAATATCTAAATCAGTACTGATGCTTCCTCTTCGACTTTCCCAATATGAAGTCTCGAGTAGTAGTTAAACTTATTGACTCTAGTTGCCTAATTTAATATCCATCATGAGTTGACTGACCTTGTGAGGAAAATTACTAAAAAAGTCATGAATCTATTGTAGTATCAATAAAGTCTTAAACCTTTAAATTTATCTAATTGAGTCCTAAATCTTTTGACAATTTTCCACTTGAGTCTTCCTAGCCAATTTTGATAGGAAATCACTAATGCAAATGTCAATTGTCCTGCATGGCACGACCAGTGGTGACATGAACAATTTTTGCATTTTTTTTTAAAATGTTTTTGAATTTCTCTTTATCTTTTTCCTGGTTTTTTTTCCATTGTGTTGGCAATGGTCCTCAACGACAACCCTTGTCGGTTGTGGGTGAGCGCCTTTGACCCTTTGCCAAATCTAAGCAAGGGTCTTCGCGGCCTCGCCAACGATAGATGCATCATGTCATAAATGGGTCCCATTACTTTTAGGGAAAATTACAAAAAAAAGAAAGTCTTAAATCTATAACAATTGTGCCAATTCAATCCCAAACCTTTTTATTTTTCAATTCCAACATTAATCTTTTGCATTTGTGCCAATTCAGTTATCTTAACCAATTTTAACCAAAAATCGCTGATGCGATGCTACCGATGCTGATGTGGCAATTTTTTAGAATATTTTCATAATTTTTTATTTTGTATTTTCTTTTGCTTCCTTATCTTTTTCTTCCTCTAGCCAGTTGCCAAGGTCCGGCTACCCAACCTCAGGTCGAGACAACATGCTAGTTCATTGAAGTAGCTAGGCACCATTGATAAGAAGTCAATCTTAGTGCCCGACCAAGTGCTTACATTGTGAAGCAAGTCAATGCCTATTGTTTCTTGGTCCCTTCCTCTACCCGAATGTCTGATCAAAAGATCTATGAAAAAAACAGAACACTACGTATTCCTAACTGATTAATCCTAATAAAATAGAGACGAGGATTATAATAGTAGACATGCTACGATCTTTAATATTTCAATTTTCCCAAAGAGTGGGGAAAGCTATAAGGAAGGGAACTTGCCCTCGCTGGCCACTAGAGAGGGCGAGGCACAACCTTGCCTAGCTTTGCCTAAGGCCGGCAAGTAGCCGAACCTCAGCCACTGGCTAGAGCAAGAAGAAGATAGGAAAGAAAAAATAAAATAAAATAAAATAAGTTCGAAAAAATTATTACAAAATTGCCATGTCAGCGTTAGCAATGCTACGTTGGCAATTTTTCGGCCAAATTTTGTCGGAATGAATGAATTGACATAAATGCAAAAGATTTAGGACTAAATTCATAAAAAAGAGAGTTTATAACTGAATTAGTACAATTAAAGTATATTTAGGACTTTGTTGATAATTCTCTCATTCCTCCGTTACTTTCTCTCTCTTCATTCCCTCATTGCATCAAAGTTGGACAGCTCCATCATTGCACAAGCAATAAGCTCACCTCTTCTTCAGCCTCAATGAGCCCAATATGATGCCGTAGGGCTTTGAAGATCGCGAGCGCACAATGAAAATTAGGGGTGTCAACGGGTCGGGTCGGGTCGGGTTTTTGTGATACCCGACCCGACTCAAAACAAGACACAGTATGTTTGACCCGACCCGAAACAAGGTCGAACGGAGCATGACCCAAAACAATCGGGTCGGGTTATTTCGGGTCGGGTTTCGGGCTTTAGTTTTTTTTAATTAAATATTAAGAATCCCCGAAAGTAATATAACATGCTTCTAATTCATTACGCTGCAGATGAACATGAAAATATTATAATGAAACTTGTGTAGATGCTATTGATAGAATTTCAAGCCCGTCAAAACACTAACAAATACTGTATCAATTTGTGGCACAAATTGTCATCCTCTATGTGAATCAACGGGCTAGAAACTACATAGTTAATATGTAGTTTGCTTCAACAATGTGCAGGCATCACCAAGGTCTTCTAAATATTTGTTCTTCTAACATCATAATAAACGGACTAATCAAGCACATCTGCAAAATGACTCATGTTCTTGAGGAGTCTCTAAATCAGATCTCATGAACTCACGAAATAAGAAATGGCTTTAGCATTATATCAGGAAAGACAAAGCCTCACCGATATCTCTAATTTATTTAGTGTCTGGTCTGCTATTTACTTGTGTAATACAAAATCAAAATCAGAACTTACATATATATGTTAACTCGTGGGTTGCGCAAATTGAACGGCTACCATCCTAGTATTAGGATGTCCATATTAAATATGGGGGACTCCAAAAATATGAGTAATGAAAACTATAGCAGAATTGTACATACTGCATAACAGGCTATTGTGCATCTCTTCCTCAGTGATGGAAGATTCTACAGAATAGCAAGGAAGCCAAACTACTACAAATAACTAGGAGTAAAGGATATGCCCAAACAAATTGCCTGCATCTTCATTTCACTGTCAAATAACAACAAGCAAAACTTGGTCCAATTATATCAATTGCGCACCAAATAGCATTTTTCAAAAACCCAGACCCTGAACGACCTACACTTCGATTTTGTCATCTCTACCAGTAAAAGAAAAATTTTTGAAAGAGACTCAAAAAGCCACAACAGAATAGCAGCCACATCCCAAATGACACCAGTCATGCCAATTCAGGCATGAATGGAACTTATCAGTAACCTTCAATGAATATTTCAGCTCAAATCATGCACTGAGAACTGTTGCTAGAAATGACAAGAAACAGTTGCACCCATCAAACACAATCACAAGTCGCAATGCTCAACAGACTCCCTGAAACATACCAAGAAAGGAAAAATGGGAATATTCGATTGAAAACGTCATCATACAAATTGGTAACGTGAGGAACACAGGGTGGGCACAAAAGGAAAGAGTCTTTTGACCCAGAAAGCGGAAGCACCTAGAGGTCGGCGAGGTGGCGTGACCGCTAGGAGAGCAGAGATGTCGACGTGGCCGAGTCAACAGTCGAGTGAGGTTAGATGAGTCCATGTTGTCCTAAGGAACCTGGCGCACAGAGGTCGTCGCTGTAGGAAACGAGCTTCTCCAGATCGATGTTCGAGAGAAAATCCCCCATCTGTGATTACCCCTTGCTCTCGATGAGTGAGCTTTCAATTTTTGGTTCGCCGATGGATGAGGAGAAGATCACGAAGAACGAGATGCGAGTAGAAGGAAACAACAAGAAGCAAGAGATAAGAGTAGAGTTACCATATGCCATTACTAGAATGTTGCCTGACATCATATGTTTCCCAGTTATACAACAAGAGCCCTTCTCTTACCTTATAGCAATTCCATGTCCTGGCTCCTCCCATCATCTTCCAACCAATTCGACGAACCCAAACTTTGGGTTCGACCCAACAGGGGAGATGCAAGAAGAACTCAAAACAAGTCCAAGGGAGACTGCAAGGACTATGCCCTGACAATCAGAGACGAGAAGGAGACGGCGACAGATCTCTTCAAGGAGAGAGTCCCCGAAGAGATTATAGATCTGGACAATACAGAGTCTCGACCAGATGAAGGCGTGCACGAAGGAGCACCGGCGACTGATTCTTAAGCCGAGAGAGTTGACAATAGGGTTAGGGCGAAGGCGATCGTTGCGACAAGGGAAGGAGCAAAGCATGGGACCTTGACTTGCAGGGTAGAAGGTAGGAGACGATGGGCTGCGGAAAGGCAGATGCGAACGTAATGCTAGGGTTTGGTTTGGTAACAGCAAATGTGCTTGGCTTCGGGATTATTCCAATACTCCATTATTTGAAAACGAACAATGACAACCCCCGACCAGAACACACCGGTGTTCGATCATTTCACTAATACCCAAACAAGATATATACACATATACCTTCGTGGACGATTCGGGTTCGGGTCGTGTTTCGGGTCGGGTCTCCCCTCATATTTGGATATAGATAAAATGTTGAGCATCGACTTGTGATTGTGTTTGATGGTGACAACTGTTTCAATGTCATCTTCTAGCAACGTTCTAAGTGGCATCGATTGAGCTGAAACTTAATTCAATTGAAGGTTTTACTGATACGTCTCCACGTTAATGCCCATGAATTGGCATGATGGTGTCATTTGGGGATGGTAGCCTATTTTGTCCTTGTGGCCCTTTTTGAGTCTCTTTCAAAATCTGAGTTACTTTTACTGGTAGCAGATGACAAAATACGCAATGTAGGTAGTTAAGGGGTTCTGGGTTTTTTGAAACTGACTATTGGTGCGCAAATTGATATAATTGACCAAGTCTTGCGTGTTGCGTTATTTGACAGTGAAATAGAAGATGCAGCGCAATTGTTTGGGCATATCCTTACTACTCTGTTATTTGTAGTAGCTGGCTTCCTGCTAATCTGTAGAATATTACATCAAGTGAGAAGATCGATGCCACCAGAGTAGCCCTGTTAGCAGTATGACAATTCTGCTGTAGTCTGTTCATTACTAATATATTTTGGATCCCCCATAATTAATATCCGGACATCCCTTAATACCAGGATCGGTAGCCGTTCCATTGCCGCCACACCCACGAGTTAACATATAATGTAAGTTCTGTATGATAGTTTTGTATTTGTATTACACAAGTAAACATAAGCAGACCCGACACTAAATAAATTAGAGATATCGGTGAGGCTTTGCTCATTTCTGATATAATGCTAAAGCCATTTCTTATTCGTGAGTTCAGAGATTGATTAGAAGACTCCATCAAGACCAGAGCCATTTTGCACGATGGCTTGATTAGTCCAGTTAGTTATGATGTTAGTAAGAACAAATTATTTACGAACGACACGATTTGCGTGATGCTTGCAAATTGTTGAAGCCACAATACATATTGTCTAACCATGTAGTCTTCTAGCGATTGATGCACATAGAGATGACTAATTTGTGACCACAAATTCTACAGTATCTGTAGTGTTTTGCACGGGCTCGAAATTCTATCCATCAGCATCTACACAAGGTTTCATTATAGCATCTACACAAGTTTCATTATAATATTTTCATGTTCATCTGCAGCGTAATGAACTAGAAGCATGTTATATTACTTTCAGGGATTCTTAATATTAATTAAAAAAAACTAAAGCTGAAACCCGACCCGAAATAACCTTACCCGATTGTTTGGGTCAGCTCTATTCGACCTTGTTTCGGGTCGGTCAAAATACTGTGTCTTGTTCGGGTCGGGTCGGGTCGGGTATCACAAAAACCCGACCCGACTCGACCCGTTGACACCCCTAAGAACAGGGAGCAGCTGGTGAGCGCTTTGGTCAATGTCATCGCGCTCATGTTCTCGGGAACGACCATGAGAGAGAGGAAAGCTCAGGCTTAGGATTTCTATGAGGTGTGTTTTTCGAGATTGGGTACAAGCCTATAAAGGTTTCTGCAACTTGAAGCATGTTTTAATTCTCCTTCTGTTTCATTCAATAAGCTGAGATTTTGTCTGCAAAGAAAACATATAACTGGAAAGAAATTTAATTAAGCTTTAAGTTTGACTTTGATTCCTATGAACTGTCAAAGCTCAAGGGGGTTGTGCTTGTGATTTTCCCTCGTAAATTTCGACCAAAAATAAAATTTCCTGTAAATGCGGTCATCTTGTTGAGCACATCTTTTGTGGCGAAGCTTGTTAATGGAGAACAACCATTTCCTGATTTATGGTGTGGTGCAGAAGGGAGAAGAAATGGCAGAGTGGAGAGAGGATAGCGGAGAAGAGAAAAGACAAAAAAGTGGGTCCAATTTGGCCATGTTACGAACATAAGTGAAGTGAAAGATGGCCTACGTGTAAGTTGGGTTTCATTGAATACTTAAACGGATAAAACAATTTCTCCTACACGACATGACTTAAGTATCGCAATACCCAAACTCTTAGGACCCTCTTGGTATACAATTTCCAAACAGACACGCGACGGGTCAGGAACATGTAGAACACGTGACGATCAATAAGTGAGAGAAGACAATTTCTCCCACGTGACACAATTTAGGCGGTATGTATGGCCATTGCAACCGCCAAACTCATACGGTCTCACATGAAACTGATAGGGTTTTGAAGCCGTATAATCGGGAGGTGATGTAACCTCTTTGTCCAGGTGATGTAACCTCTTTGTCCAGGATACGTGTGAGATGCATGCATAGAACAACTGGGTCCAGGAAATAAAACATGCAACACCATTTTTTATCGTCAAAGACTGACGGAGAGAATACGAGGTAGCACAGTCCCTCATTGAAAATGCGACACTTGTCAAGTGAAGGCCCACTTCTCATTTTTGTTAAAGGCCTTAGCTCGTAATTGATCGCACTCCAAACTCACCATGTCCTCTTCCATCTCCCTTCCCCTTCTCCACGATCTTGAATCTTCTCTCTCGTGGCACGATGTCTCGCTCCCCAACTTACTTCTCCTTCTCTCAGGCGTTTTCGCAATCGGCGGTTGGGCATGGCGTCGTTTCGCCCAGAGAAAAACTCGCCATCTCTGCCGCCGGGACCGGCGGGTCTCCCCCTCGTCGGGAACTTGCCCTTCCTCGATCCGGAGCTCCACACCTACTTCGCCACCCTCGCGGCGACGTACGGCCCGGTCCTGAAGCTCCAACTTGGCAGGAAGCTTGGCGTCGTCGTGACGTCCCCAGCCACCGCCCGCGAGGTGCTGAAGGATAACGACGTCGCGTTCGCCAATCGCGACGTGCCCATTGCCGGGAGGACCGCGTTCTACGGTGGGTCAGACATCCTGTGGAGTCCGTATGGGCCCGAGTGGAGGATGCTCCGGAAGGTGTGCGGGCTCAAGATGCTGAGCAACCACACGCTGGACTCCGTCTATGAGCTCCGGAGGAGGGAGGTCCAAAAGACCGTGGGTTACTTCAGGCTCCGGGCGGGGTCGCCGGTGAACATTGGGGAGCAGATGTTCTTGACGGTGCTCAACGTGATCACGAGCATGTTGTGGGGTGGGACGGTGCAGGGCAAGGACAGGGAGAGCTTGGGTGCTGATTTCAGGCAGGTTAGTTGGTGACGACGACGATCGAATAGGGTCCATCTTATGCCTTTTTACCATAAAAAAATAAGCACCCCGTCGGCATAACTTTAAGACAAACGGGTTTTGTCGATCCATCGTTTGAGTCTTTATATATACTCATCTAAAATGTGGACGTGGCCGTCATATATATATATATCAATAGAAAAGAAAATATATATTTCTCTTCATTTCATAATAAAGGTGATCATTTTGGGACTTTAGGATTGCGCTGAACTTACTTTTCGGCCCAACCTACTAATCGAATTTATTATTGACCACTATCACTAAAGTTCGCTTGAAAAAGGTCGGGAAATGGCAAGTTAGTCATCAAGATCCATGATCAATTCTATTTCATATTCAAATTTCAAGAATTGTCTGTTTAATTGTCTATTTTTTTTTTCTCTTATTTATGTTCAGCAAATATATTTCAGACTAACATTTTACTATTTGCCCATGGATAATCCCACAAACAAATCCAAAACTTTTCTCCGTGGGACATCCATACACAAACATTTTTTTTTTGTCTCAATAATACCTCAAACTTGTATCAATTACCAAAAACAAAAAAAACAAAAACATCTGCTGGATTTTCATCTTTTAGCCGCCATAAAAAAAAAAAAATACGACGTAACAGCATTCAGACAAATGATCCGACGTGGCAATGGACACGCACTGGCCCGTGGAGCAAGAGCATGGCCACGTCAATATTTAATGGACACGCATGCTGTCAAGTTGGAATTTTTAATGGCCATATGGATGGAAGGTCGGCACAAGTATGAGAGTAGAGTTTTTGTGAGACGGAAAATTTTGAATTATTGTGTCCCCACTGGAATAGTTTTAGGGTTTTTGGTGGAATTATCTCATTTTTCTTTTTGACTTCTAATTAGAGTGAATATACAAAGTTTAAGATATTGATTGTATAATTTCTTTCTGAATTTTCCTTCCCTCGACAGGCCATGTCAAATTTGACAAAAACTTCTTGGGAAGCCGAACATCTCGGACTTTTATCCGAGTCTGGCTCGATTTCGATTTGCAAGGATAGAGAGGCAGATGAAGGGTTGGCGAAGCAGTTCGATGGAATTTTTGAGAAGATGATTGAGCAGAGGTTGAAGAAGATGCAGAGAGATGGCGGAAGCGAGGAGAGCAAAGATTTCTTGCAGTTTCTGTTGGAGTGGAAGGACGAGGAAGATGCCAAGACTCCTCTCACAATGACTGGCCTCAAAGCTCTGCTCATGGTCAGTTTGTCTTCTTCTCCTTCTTATGTTATCGCCGAGCTCACTTCTTTATACTTTATTCTTTTGTTTTTTTTTTTTCCTGATGAGGACACAGATGTAAACCGATTCTGTCTGACGTTTAGATCTAATGATTGAAATAGTTGAGCGCACATAATTATTAGATTAATATTAATAGGGAAATCGTCAAAAAAAAAAAGTCTTAAACCTATCACACTTTTACCAATTTCGGTCCTAAACCTATTTACTTTTTACTAATTGAGTCAATCCGGCCGTTTTTGGCCGAAATTGCTGACGAAGACGCTGGGGATCCTATAGGCATGGATGGCGCTAATATGAACAATCTTTATTAATTTTTTTAAAAATTAGTTTTTTCATTAGTTTTTATCTTATCTTTTTCCTTTTTTTTCTGTTGTTTCTCCTTTTGGTTCAAAGGCCCAGCCACTATCTGAGGACTGGTGACCCCCGCCAGTCATTGGGCGAGGAGTCACATGCCCTCGCTGGCCTCAGAGATGGTGGCGGAGTTGTCGGCCCTTTGAACATAAAGAAAGAAAAAAAAGGAAAGGAAAAAGAAAATAAATAAAATTCAAAAAAAATTATTAAAGTATCATTAAAAATTATCCGGTCAGTACTAGTCATGCACACGTAGGATGGTTAGTGTCTACTTCAGTGATTTCAACTAAAATTAATCGGATGAATTCAATGGCCAAACGTAAGGTTTACACTCAATTGACAAATTTAAAAGGTTTAGAACTGAATAGGCAATAGCACAATAGGTTTAGGGCTTTTTTGACAATTATCTCAGATAAATATAAGGGAGATTTTGCGCAGATCACAATAAATAGTTTGTTGAAATGATAATTTTCAGTTTGTTGCTTCATAAGTTGATTATATAAAATATCTTAATGGTAACATTTCTAGATGGCATTCAAGGGCTTAAACTTTTAACTTATGAAAAATAAACCTAGGATGATAATCAATTTTCCATGCCTGAGCTAAGTATCAAGGTGCATAGGGATTGATGTTATATCTGCAATAAGAACTCGTGGTTCCTCTTCTAATTCTCCAATGAGAACTCGTTGATTGTACATTTAATTTCAGTCTGAGCAGACTGAAAGGAGAAGATGAAATGGCTAGCACAAGGATAAAGAGGGGCTGAAATGGTTGTTTTAGGAGAAACTAGCGTAGGCCATATCTGACTCAACTTCTTTGTCTTGTTTCTTTGTGATATTGCCGTACTTTCTCTCCTAAAAGCTCGACCCCTGAACCATTTCCACCGAGAGAAACAACTTTCGACACGACGCCGTAACACAATTCCAATATGCATGGCATGGCATGGCATGGGAGATAATTTATTGAGAAACCCTTGATTCTGATGAGTCCAGTACGACTTATTTAAAAACTGATGCTATTCATGTTTAGTTTGTATGGAACATAAATTTGATTTTTCCACCGGACAAATCACATTTTTGAACCGCATTAATCGACACTAGACCTTTCAAAATGAGTCATAAACCTATTTCTTAATCCACATATGATGGGTTGAATTTTATGTGAGTTAGTTATGTTCAATAAATGAGACAAGTGAGTTTAAATATAATTTTAGTGTTAAATGGGCAATAATTGGGTTAGAAAACGGTTAAATGATTTTATTTGGATTGGACCATTTATGACCAAACCTAATCTCGATCCAACCCACTTGTTTGGCGGGTCAATCGACACGAATCTAACAATGCAGAGTAACATGAATCCCCATCTCTGTTAACCTTTCAGCAGTTTTCTGTGTGTTTGGTGTCTTATTATTAAATAGTGAAACTCCCCATCCTAGCTATTTCATTCCATGGCTGCGAGTGCAAAACGACGCTAAGGCTTGAATTTGGAGCGCGTTTCACTGCCGACAATTTGTACAAGACAAATTGATGGATCTACACTAGAGTGCACTGCTATTTGTCATGACTCTATTTCTACGTTTACAAAATTCGTTTCCCAATCCTAACTCTCGCTTGCTTTCAAATCTTCTTCGTGAACTCGATTTCTCTTGAGGACGGTCCGTTGAGATATCACGTGCAATTGATTTATTTTGACAGGACATGTTGGTTGGTGGAACAGACACGTCCTCCACCACAATCGAGTTTGCCATGGCTGAGATCATGAACAAACCTAGCGTTCTGAGAAAAATCCAGCAAGAACTGGAAACTGCGGTCGGCAAAGACAACGTAGTAGAAGAATCTCACATCCCTAAACTGCCTTACTTACAAGCTGTCGTGAAGGAGTCGCTGAGGTTGCACCCGCCAGTTCCCCTGCTGTTCCCCCACTGCCCGAGCGCAACTTGCACCGTTGGAGGCTACATGGTCCCGAAGGGCTCTCGGGTCTTCATCAACGTGTGGGCGATACACAGGGACCCTTCGATATGGAGTGACCCACTGGAGTTCGATCCCGACAGGTTCTTGCACAATGAGGTTAACTTCAATGGGCACGATTTCAATTACTTGCCTTTCGGGTCCGGGAGGAGAACGTGCGTGGGAATATTGATGGCCGAGAGGACGGTTCTATACTCGCTCGCCACGCTGTTGCACTCCTTCGACTGGAAGCTGCCGGAGGGGGAGAAGATGGATCTGACGGAGCAGTTTGGGATCGTCATGAAGAAGAAAAAGCCTCTAATGGCTGTTCCTTCGCCGAGGTTCTCTGATCCTCGCCTTTATGAATGAGATATTAGTGGAATGCACCATATGCATAGGTGCATCTTGGTATGGTTTCTTTATATAAGCTTCTTTGTCCAGAAGAAAGGAAAAAATGCATCAACCTATCTTCGTATGCTCTATTAAACTCTAGTCGTTGTGGTTTGATTTGATCTAGTTTATGTGTCGTAATTGCAAATGTTTTTAAATAAAAAGAAAAGCCACATGTTGTGCTTTCCATCCACTGTCCATAGAGAGATTCGCTTTTGACATGCAATGTTCGGACAATATGATGCACGGACATTTCTAATTCGTCTATTTAGGTTGTAAGCAACACAAATTTCTCGTTTGTTGGTGCACACTTGACGGTGTGCAGGATCTTTCTGCTCTTTTTGTCTCCTTATTTATCTTTTTTGGCCCTTTATCGCCGTGGTCGGCCTTGACCTTTTTTTTATCCTTTCTTTTTGGCCAAGGTTGGCCTTGACTTTACTAGCCTAGAAAACCCATATAAAAAGTTCCCGAAGTCCAGCCGCGTTCTTGGACACATGATTATTGATTGTTATTGAGACAATGAGTGGGACTCTTACAAATGATCGGTTCTAGGATGAGTAGGTATTGTAAAATTAATGCGAAAACTAATAGAATCTTGCAATAACACGAAATCACTAGAAAATGAACAAGAAAGAGTATCGTATATTTACGTGTTTTTGTTTGAATATCAGTACCTATTTCACAGAGAAAGCTGATATCAAATAATTCATTATAATCTGGGAATCACATCTACAATCGCGCACGTGCTCGGATATTTTTCACACCTAAATTAAGCTCAAACTCATAGTATTTACAATAAACGACTCGATTGGATGTAAAACTCATAGCACAAATCACAAGGTTTTCAGCCCAAAGCAAGAGCCAGATCAAGAATGCACTGTACGTTCTTTTTCTTTTCTTCTGGCGGGTGCGCAGGAATGAACGCCCATAGTAGGTCTTCTTAAGAGAGATAGATACGGCCAGAATAACAATTTTTCAACAGCAAAAAGAATCTGATTAATAATCATGATTTACATCATCTAATTCAAATCGGTTTTCATATGCAGACTCAAAATCTAGACATAATTTAATAGTAGTTTCAAACTTGGAACATAGAACCTATCATGTTAGAACCGGTTCCCATTTTTTTGAAATCTAAAACATACCATGTTTGTCTTGGAGCTGACCCTATTTTCCAGTCTGATTTTAGGGTCAACCCGAGAACCTTTTTTTCTTTTTCTTTTCTTTTTCCTTTTTGTGGTTTCATTTTTTACAGCAAACTATTATGAACAACAAAACGGAAAATAGGTCGACTTACAAGCTATGAGTAGACTAGATTAAGAGAGTCAATTTGTTGTCCATATCTTACATATTTTCATTAACCATTTTCAAGCGAAGGGGTTTGATACAAGAAAGCATTGAAGCGAGGTGATGATCTATTCAACATATCATATAGAGGAAATACCTTAGATCCCATGCCTCCGGCGGGAATTTTATTTTCAATCTCCGCCTAACACGTAACTATTGTGAACACAAGCTTCTCCATCCTACAGTTACTTTCATGATTAACTAATTGATCAAATGCCTAATTCAGATGCTACAAATTTTATGTTTGAATCGTAGCATCTCGCACTTTGCGAAATTTTTAAGGCCAAGCTTACTATTTCCCGAATGGTGTTTCACTTGAGCTCGTTGCATGTAAGATAAGGACAATTTGCATCCGTACTAAAAAAAAATTAGTTGAATTGAGAGTTTGAATATCATTTCATATTAGGCAAACAATACTGATAATGACAGTGAATTTTCCAACAATGACTTACAATGTGGGTACCTCCAGGTGAATTGATGTTCAACAATTAAGTTGTTTCCAAATGCATATGAAGGAAATTATAAAAGTGAAGAAGAATGGACTTTGCGGTGATTCTGATCTGGCCTGTTTCACCATTATAGAACCTCTAGTTTAGGCTCCGTTAAGTAACTTTCTTATATGTATATACTCTTCTTGAGGATTGTAGAAACTCTGATGCTGTAACTAGCTTTCAGTTTAGCAGGTTTATGTTGATTTTTGTCTGATGTTCCGCCCTTCGGCTAAGAGGACGGCTGTGTCATTCATCTGTCTTTTAAGGATTTGTGGGTGCGACATCAGAATTGTCCAATGCATTGGCATTTTACTAGAGAAAATTTGAAAGAAAAAATCAAACTGTTGTACAATCTATGTAGGTAGGCCAACCTTAAAGCTATCCTTTCTGTTCTGTGGCTCTCCTTGAGCTTGAAGACGATAAGATCGTACCCACCATCTAGTTTTAGAGATCTTGAAATCGTTCTCGTCCCTCCTGAAATTTACTTTGTCGGTCCGAATCTCTGTTCAATTCACAAACCATAGAAATTTATTGGGCGATCAACTGCAGCACAATGAAAAATCCTTCAAACAAGTCAAAAACTGGACCGTCCGGGCCAATTTCGTGTAATCAATAATATTGTTCTTGTGTCAGTGTGTTAACTTGAAGTGCTGACTTTCCTGTGAAAACCGTCCTTAGGAAGAACTTCTTTGTGTAGCGTGGCTAGAAAGATCTTCATTCTTGGTCAACGACTCCCCAAACCGTTCTCACAAAGCCGAAATGCCAGTCGGAGACTCTGAATGTCCGGGTTTTTTCCAATTTTAGTTAATATTTTTTTTTTTTACATTTTAGTTGAAACAAAAAAAAATTTTCCATTTTGTGGTTTGCCGCGGCACTCAAAAGTGCCGCGCGGGCCGGGCGCGGCAGTTCTTACTGCCGCGCGGGCCCGCGCGGCATTCAAAGGCCGCGCGGCCCGCGCGCGGCACTTTAAGTCCGCGCCGGCCCCGCGTCGCTCCGCGCGGCACTCTGAGTGCCGCGCCCGGCCCATCGCGGCACGGCCGAATTTTCTTTTTTTTGTTTTCTAAATTTAAACCTTTATTTTATTTAAATTTTGTAATTTTTGACTCGTTTGTAATAATTTCAAATTTTATATAAATATTTATATATAATTTTTTCCATTTGAAGCTTATTTTTATAACATAATAATCAATAGTTAATTAATAATTTCATTAATATATATGTAATTAATTTATTGACTATGTAATTTTCCTTTTCAAATTAATATGTATATAATTAATTTATTAATTTTTCGTTTCAAATATATATTTTTTTTACTTTTGAGGCTTATTTTAGTAACTTAAATCTCAATAATTAATTAAAAGTTTATTAAGAAATATGTAATTAGTTTATTTAGTATGTAAATTAAAAAATCATAAAATAAGATACTAAAATAAAATAAAAATATTAATAAGATAAAATTAAATCATAAAATAAAATTAATAAGATATGTAAAGAACACATATTCAGATTACAAGAACATGGGTAACACGCTTAATAAATTAGTACCGTTGCATTTTTTTTTCCCGTGCAGTTGCATTTTTTATAATTCATAATTAATATATGTTTTTATGATAATTTTATATTTATATAAACTTTGTAAATATAATTTTTTTTTTCTTTGAAGGTTATTTTTTATAACATAATTATTAATAATTAAATAAAAAAAATTATGCATATAACTAATAATAAAATATTTAGGAGGCCGGTGAGGCAGTTTTGTTTTAATTATGTTTTTATTTAGGTAATTTTTAATAAGTTTACATTTTATATAACTTTTGTAAATATAAAATTTTTCTTTTGTAACTTATTTTATAACATTATTATCAATAATTAATTGAAAATTTATTAATATGTATGTAATCAATTTATTACTATGTAAATAAATAATAAATAATATTGAGGAGGCCGGTGGCGGTTAGTTTTTTTTTTTGTAATTTCATATTTTTTCACTTGTTTATCTAAATTAATATTTATATAAGTTTGTAAATATTAATTTTTTTTCCTTTTGAAGGTTATTTTTATAACATAATCATCAACAATTTAAATGAAATTTATTAAGATGTATGTAATTAAGTTATTGACTATGTAAATAATTAATTTAAAAAAAACATGGAGGCCGGTGCGGCTGTTTTTTCAATTTTGTAAAATTTAACTTGTTTTTTTATAAAATTATACATATATAACTTTGGATATATAATTTTTTTCCTTTGAAGCTTATTTATATAACATAATTATCACTATTAATTTAAAATCTAATTACGATATACATACTTAATTTATTCAATAGTGTAATAAATAATAAAGACATATCACGGGACCGGTGCGATTAAATTT